>SNQJ01S0007670.1:527009-577295 GCA_010110895.2 Picea sitchensis
AAAAGGAAAGGGAGCATGGTGAGGGATTTTTCCAAATTCATTCACTCTAGCATGTAAGGAATTGCATGATTAAAGATTAGAAAACAACATACCTCCACTTACCCAAAATGTTGATGAACTATGCAATAGGAATATGGTTGATGCGGCTATTGGAGCATGGAAGATGTCACTGCTGCAGGATCATGTGAAAGGTGACTGTTGTTGTAGCTGTGATTGCTGTCACTGCTGCATCAAAGAATGTGAAGTGGAGGAATCTGAACTGTTGTTGATGAATCATGGAAAAGAGGAACTAAGGAAGTGAAACTATAGTACTCTCATATAGTTGAAGTCATGTTGCTATAGCTACTGAGGAGTAATGGAAAAGTGTATAGTCTTCACCCATTGTGAAACCTCATGGTACAGTTCTAGTCTTGCGAATGAATGTGTCGATCTCGATCATGAAGAGAAGTCATTGGATTACTGACCATTGATGAATGTCGTTAACCAATGCAAGGCAACTCATCATTGATGTCAATGAATGCCAATGTACCCAAGTACATCTTGCGAAGTGTGAATGAATGAGCTGATGTCGAGCCACTTGCAAGATCTGATGATCAAGAGACATTGATGTATTCCCATGATTGTCAACAAGAGAACTTTCCATTAAGGCATGCAAGCCTCTAGGTACTCAAATGGACTCTAGTCTATATCCCAGATAAGGTGTTGAGGTCAATGGTGCAAGACTTGTTGAAAGGTGGGCCTTAAGGACTCACACATCAGTCAACATGAGTTTGTAAAAATATTGGTAGGACTATAAATTAAAATATCTTAGTAGAAACGATGTTTATGGAAAAGAAATATAGTCATGGAAAGGGAGATGGATAGTTTTATTGACAAGGCAAAAATGAACTGAAAAAGATAAAGATATCTATGCGACTCAGAAAGATAGGCGTGTGCGAAGTCATGAAGGATAAGGTGATGGAAAGTGGACTCCAGCATGGATGACGAATAATCTTGGAAGGAGAAAGGTAAATAATCATGTCATGGCGTAATTGGTTTTATGAAAGATGGCGGTGTAGCGGCAAATGTCATGACATGTGTGATGCAAAATTTATCTCCTTCAAGATTTTCTGAAGAGTTTTTCGATTCTTGAGAATCACTATGGCATGGAATGTGAGCGTCTTCATTCCTGCAATCAAACTTAGTACTAATCCTCCAATCAAACTTGTGAAGTCTTCATAAAACATAAAATGCGAGATTAAGTACGAATGCGAAAAATTAAAGAGATAAAAAAAGTGTGTTTTACCTGTTGTTGTTGCGTGCTTATGTCATTGTTGATTGATGCTTGAAGTGACTTAAGAAAAACAAGCCGACGTAATCATGATTGAAATCCATTTGCAATTTTTTTTTTTTCAATGTTTTGATTTTTATAATTTGTTTTAATTTTTAATTTTATTTATTTATTATGTTTCACCTAAAATTTATTTTTATTATTATTATTTTGTTTGACCTATATATTTTTATAAAAAACAAATAAAAGAAAATCCATTTTTGTTTATTTATTTTTATTTATTTTTAAATTATTATTATTTCTTTTAATAATTGTATTTTAATAATAATTTTTTTTACTATTATTTTTTTATTATTAATATATAACAAACTAAAATAAAATTCTTTTATTATTATAATTAAACAAAAGCAAGAATTTTTTTTTTTTTAATATATTCATTTTTTTTATATATAGTTATAACAAAGAGCCAACAAAATAGGGTTATTTCTCAAATAAAAAACTATTATATATATATATATATATATATATATATATATATATATACTTGTACATAACAAAACAAAACAAAAATGATTATTTCTTTATTTTTTATTTTAGTTGGGTTAATATATTTTTATAACAAAACAAAACAAAAATGATTATTTCTTTATTTTTATTTTAGT
This sequence comes from Picea sitchensis, assembly GCA_010110895.2. Lineage (NCBI taxonomy): Eukaryota > Viridiplantae > Streptophyta > Pinopsida > Pinales > Pinaceae > Picea > Picea sitchensis. The sequence continues at coordinate 528,942 of SNQJ01S0007670.1, forward strand.
TAGGTTATATATAATATACTAACTAAACTAAAATTATATATAAATAGACAGGCGTGGGCTCTGCCCACCGTCGGATGAGGAGATGAGGAGCTGACCTGAGCTCCACAACTATATGGACAGGTAGTCGGGAAACAATTTCTTTGTTACCGGAGGCGTTGACAAACTCAAAGAACAATTAACTCAAACAAAACTTAGACGGACTTTGTGTCTACACCGTGAAGTTTCATCCTCCGGGAGATCTGTAATGATAAGGTTGCTCGCTGGCTTTTTTCAGTCTTTTTGTTCGAGCTTCTTCCAGATGCTTCTATCATCTTCCAATTGAAGAATGTAGTGGCCACTTTCTCAGGAGGAGATCCTGTTTTAACTTGAATTGGTGTCAGTATCTGGGAATAATTCTACGCCTCCAGCACCTCTCGACGGAGCAAACCCAGGAAACTTCTGCAATTATATCTAATTCTCATCACACGGTCTGTTGTATCATTTCCACTGAGGCCTTGTGGCTCATTTTTGAGTTTATTCTACTGATGGTGATGTTGTGATGGATAGGTTACCGGGAGCATAGGAGTCAGGTACAGATACTCAACTGGCAGCCCCAAGCTCAGATATATTAGTTCCAGAAATATGAAAGAAATGACCCAGAAGGCTTCAGATTGAAGACTTGGCACGATTTTATCTAATGCGGTCCTGCAAGTCCGGGAGTAGACTTGATGCAACAAATGTCAATTTCCTTCCTGTTTCACCAGCTATATACTTCAACGATGATAGATTTTCTGAAGCCTACAAAGCCATCCTTGATATTAATTCACTAGTAGTACGATCAAGGGTTGAAGCATTGGAGTTCACCTCATCGCGGTCTAAAAACTGAGCACTCGATATTGAATCAAATCCCACAAATTTCTGCAATCACATTTGTCTATCTGAGTCAATGGCCTTATTGTCTTCATCAAAGAATTGGGCAGATGATATGGATTTTTCACCTGACAACTTCCGTTGTGCCTCACTAGTTTCTTCAATCTGTGGTCTAGGGCGGTTGGAATTTCCAGATTTTTTATTCCTTGAAGTATTGAAATCAGAGAAGAAATCCACACCAGTGGATGGTGCTAAAACATGACCAGAGGAAGACAAACCATTTGAATTGAAATATGATTGCTCTTCAGCATAAGTAAAACGAGATTTTCGAGGTGCTAACTGTGTTCCCATATTTGTTGCAATCGGTGGTTCAACAGGAAGTTCGGAAGTTTTTTGATCATAGAGACTCTCACGACTTCTCCACGGCCTCTGCATATTTCTCACAGGCCTCCCTTAAACAAGGTGGATTTTTCGGCCATTGATTTGTTAGTGACTGGGTTTCATTGGAGTCGATTTCTAAATTTGAAGACGAATTATGCCTCGGCATGAGAAATCGAAGACCTGTTTCCAGTCCCTGATGTTCTTTGTGAGCTCTGTATGTGCGTAACCACAACCCATATTGGATTGGTCAATAGTACATTCAAACACCCAGATAATGGTGCAACAAGAAGAGAAGAAATCATTCCATCTCCAGATAAGTGCACAGAATCATAGTGCCAGTAGGCTCATGAATAGCAAATCTGGAGTCAATGGATCCACCGTATGACGACTATGCTTTTCCTTCACTGACTCTTTCCCAAGAATGATCTTCATTCTTTCCCAAGAATGATATCTTGTGTGAATGATCAATTCCTCTCGAAATTGCAATCCTTCTTGACTTTTGGAGGCAGATGTTCACTCTACTTGTATAATCTGAAGCACAATTAAGTATCCATCTATGCAGTCTCTTCTCAATGATTGCAAAAATGGCAACGATACCATTTAATATGGTATCTCTGGGTGCAACCACACATTCAACCACTACCTCAAGGTGTCCCCATGACTCCAGGTAAAGCCCTCATGAGAATTGAACCTTGTCCAATAGTGAAAAACTCCTTGCTTTCCACCATTGGATCCAACCCCTTTGGGCCTTTTGAATTTTTATTTTGATTATATATTTTTTATTTTTTCTTTAAATGATGTTTTATTATTGTGTGTTTTTATTTTTTGTAATGGGGGAACCGACAATGCGCAGTTCTCGTACTCGCTTGACATGGGGTCGATCCCCATTAGCTACCACTATAACCCTAGGTGGAACCACCCAGCGTGCAAGAGTGGCGCACAAGTAAATCGGGGTGAGAATCGAACATGAGACTTCATTTACAAATTTCCTTCCATTTACACGACACTTTGCCAATCTGTCTACACCCTTGCGGGCCAAAATGTGAAGGACATGGGGGTGGGATTTGATCCAATTATGTGTACACGGGTCATTATACCATTTAATATGGTATCTCTGGGTGCAACCACATGTTCGACCACTACCTCAAAGTGTCCCCATGGCTCCAGGTAAATCCCTCACGAGAATTGAACCTTGCCCAATGGTGAAAAACTCCTCGCTTTCCACCATTGGATCCAACCCCTTTGGGCCTTTTGAATTTTTATTGTTTTTTTTTTTTGTTTTAAAAATTTTACTCCATTTCAAAATACAAAAACAAAGAAAACTAGAAATTTTTATTGATTGAAGATAAATAGAAATTCATGAAAAATTTATTAGCAAATGGAGACAAACTGAATTGCAAATTAAATATGAAATTGTTTAAGCATATTTGCAAATCATCAATTTATTCATTCCTGAAAACAATTTTAGTCATCCTACTTTTTTATCCTCCCAATCGCACGAAGCATAGAGGAGAGAATACTTATTGAAAACTAACTTACCTACTCTACTCTACTCTAATTGGAAATTAGAAATTAGTTACATGTAATCAAACTTCCAGTGTAACCATACACGCAATAGTAATAAGAACATATCATCTTTCAATTTCGTAAATGACAATCGAAAATAAACGTGCAAAATTAACTGTTGAAATTGTAAATCAAAATAAAATGAAAAACTAAATGGATCTAACCTCGTACTCGCTTGAAACCATCATTCGATAATTCTTTCGTAGGTATATTTTTCACTCCTCAGATTGTGTCACAACTCCTTGTTATCCTCCTCGATCTCCTACTCACATAATTGTTCGTCATTGAATATGCAGGCTTCTTCATATGTTGATTCATCGTTTGTTGTTGGAGGAGTAATTAAGCCCTTGGATGCTATCAAGATATCCTCTTCCAGAGAAGAGGAGATCCCGACTTTTGCTAGGATATGAGTGAGTTGTTCCAAGCTTAAACTCATTGTTAAACCATATTGAAAAATGAGAATGATTTATCATCAAAGATTTGAATTTTAAAACTAAGAAATTAAAACTATTTGTAAAAATAAAACACGCCAAACTTGAACTCCTTGCGTTACTGGGACCCTGCTGTCACCAGGTTATTGGTTCGCACAAGTTAGCCCATCATAAATAAAAACTAAATTTGCATAAATAAAACATGCTTTTGCATAAAATAAGGAGAAATACACTTTTTCATAAAAGGAAGAGGACAACCTAACTTTGGAGCAACCCCACTAAAGTGGATGCGCAGGTTCTTACCTCTCATCTTATGATTTTCTCTCCGCCCTTAGGTAATCCATAAAACCAATCCAAAATCATTAAATCAATCTAATTCAAATGCTACCTATTACCGTTTACAACTCCCCGACAACGACACCAAAATGTTGGTGCAATTATATGCATAATATAATACCAAATATAAATTATCAACTGGGATTCGTAATCAGTAGAGTTGATGCACTATATGTGCCGATAACATATAGGTTCCTATGTCTGTTTAGTATAGCTTAGATAAGAAAACCATTTAGAAACCAACACACTTTTAAAAATAACAATCTTCACACAATTCAAAAGTTGGAAAGAAAAACTCATAAACACGCAAAATCCCTTGCTCAGGTGATGGACATGTTCATTAATGGCTCATGAAAAGAAAAGATGAAATTTGATTCTATCTCCTGGAGAAACTAAACGAACAAGTGGGATGCTCCATTAAATCTCATGTATGGTGAAATGTGGAGATCCAACTGTTCCTGCATTACCCCACTTTGCAACAAATTCGAATAGTGAAATCAAACAAAATAACATGAAATCAAAATAACAAATACATGAAATGAAAATTTACACTAACAATTTACAATAAGCTTACCAAGCTGGATTGGTGGCCCTTGCCTATGCCAACATGGAATCTTTTAGATCACCATATGCTAACTTCTATGAGAGACCAAATCACTGAATCCAAACTTGCATTAATCTCCAACACGTAGGTTTGTAAAAATAGTCTCTTTGTTAATCAAATCTACATCATAACAATTCTCTTCAATCTACATCATAACAATTCTCTTCTTAATCTACATAATAATACTTCTTCTCCTCCCTCATGAAGAGAGGGCACTCTCTTTTATACATGAGAGCTTTGAAAAGGAGATAGACATCTCACAATTACAGATCCACTTTTCTCTCAACCAATTTTCCATTATTACAAAATATTATCCCTTCAAATCCTCACACATATCTCTCATATATCTTGGATAAGATATGCCAACCAAATCTCCATGATCTTCTCCTTGGAATAGGCTTGAATTATCTCCTCAAATATTGAAATGGTGGAGGAAGTATTTGATAAGTCTTTTTGAATTAATCCTTCACATATTCCTACACAAGATAAATCTCACACATTTTTGAGATATATATGAAAACACGCCAATTTTCTAATATTCAATCACAAATTCCATTTCAATACTAAAATAAATGATTTGGAAAATAATAAGGTTTAACCCATATTTAATTATGAAAATGGTATCATGAAAGGTTAATGGGGTGATGAAATGTGAAGAATTATGAAGGGAAAGGTGGATAGAAATATGACATTTCTGAGTCCCAACATCGATCTTGACCATTACATCTAGAATTCTTCCTTCTATTCAACACAGTTAGGGAAGGAGGCCATTCTCCTCCTCCCACAAGAACTTTGGAAAATTAGTTTCCTATCCACCAAGAAAGGGAGGTTGTTGTGATTTCTCACTCAATCACTCTATAATTCTACAACTTTGTTTATTAGCTTGATTAAAAAAACCCTATCCAACAATTCCTGTACCCGTAACAAAATTCGTTTCTCAGTCCACTTGAAACCCGAGAGCTGCACACGCTCTCCCTTTTCAGGGAATGTTCACTAGACTCATTCCTCTGATTGTGATGGGTTATACACCTATACTAGGTTTAACCCTTCATTAAAGCAATAATCATTTCTACTACATATCCTTTCCATCCGTTCACATTGCTATTTTAGTTTAAATATTAGTGTTATTCAACATAATCCCATTCTTGTAGGATTGATTTTCATTTCCCAAGAGATGCTAGGCTCCCTTTGTCACACACTAGCATGGTTCAATATTGTTGGGGTAAAATCCCAATTGTATTTTAAATCTACATCTTTCTACTCAAGGAACTTATGCAGATGATTTATGTTTGGCGGTAATATTCTCCACAAGCTCATCTTAGCCTTGGTAACCGAATCTTATGATTGGACCACAATGCATACAATTACACAATGAAGTCAACTTCTTTATTTGGGAACATTAGCAACATACAATGGCAATTTCCAAACATCCATCAATAGTAAAGGATATCATTCCTCTCTTCAGTAAAGTTTTTCTAAGCCTCTTAGGAATGCGGTAAGATGGGGTGTTACCCCTTAAAGTTCTCCACAAATATTTTCATATGACTCATGCATGAGCCCAATCAGTCCAAGTGTTGTTGTCATACTATGATATCGATTTGTAACACACCCATGCTGGGGTCACCATTTTATTTTCTCCTTAAGTAATCGAATCCTACATTCTGGGTCTCTATCCCATTCTGCTCATCCAAATATTTCCAACCACAGTCTCCATGCTCAAAATCGAGCTCAGAACTAGCAGATATACCTCTCCCAAGTTCCTCGGGTGTTCATTGGTCGGGGCCACTTGGCTTCCATGTGGATCTGACTCAATATGATTCATCCCAAGTTCTCTGACATGCCAGAGATTCCAACGTTCCTAAATCTATGGTGGAGATCCATCCTCCAACCAATCCAATGACTGGGCTTGGTCCAAGGATAAATCACAGGCTAGCAGGGAATTCAATGTTCGAACTTCAAATTTGAATTCCAGGTCTAACCCCTTCCCTCTATATACAATCTCATACAACTACGGGCTATGACCAAACACCAAGACAATAGGTGCCTATTTCAGTGCTTTAGAGCATTGGGATCCAAACGTTTTCAACTTAGGACACCACAACTCTCCTGAACTGTCGATTTGGCGAAATTTGGGTCTGCTACGGGGAATAGTTGTCCCTGTTCTCTTTAAATATCAACGAGCCATGATTACTTTGGGCCTCTAGGTTTTGGTGAATTCCAAAACACCTCTCCTCAAGTCTTCTGGAGTGCCAAGTCTCTGGATTGCGCGATCTTACACCACACGTCCATCGAACATCAACAGTTCTGATTTACTTCGAGACTCTATGCTTCAACGAACTCCGAAGTACTCACAAATGAAAACCTTCAAAGTGGTTATTGTCCAAAATGAAGGATCTGTTGACACCTATACTCCACTGACAGATGGCTCTGATTTGTTCCAACTCCTGACTCTTCGAGAGTCTTTCCACCCTTATGCTCTCGATCCTCTGGAATGCGAGATCTCCTACCATGTGTCTTCGACTATCGAACAACTAAGATCTTCTCTGCTACTTTGAGCTTCAAGTTTTTTTGAATCACCTCACCTCATTTCCTCCAGATTAGCTCTTCTCTGGAGTTAACAATTTACTTCCACGTGTATTCCTACGCCAATGACTAGGATCTATTCTGACACTTCAACTCTTTGGGACTTCGGTGATTTCACCCGCTCCTTCCTATAACCTCCTAGAGTGTCCATTCTATGGACTAAAGGGTCTCCCGCCACATGTCCTTTATGATGGACGGTCAATATCTACTCCATTACTCCAATCTTTTGTGATTTTCGAAGAACCAAGCTTCAAATCCTTGGCAGTGTCTCTCCTTCAGAGTTAATGATATACTGACACACATCCCAATTGATGGAAGGTTCAGATCTCCTCTAGCTCCTTGCGACTTTGGGAGTCTTCAACCTTTTACACCTGCTTCCTTCCGGTGTGTTAAACCTCTAGAGTATAGGATCTAGTGCCACGTGTCCTTTATGATGGATGGTCAAGAAGGGTCCCAAAGGATCCTTAGATCCATGGTACACATTACTTCATGACTTTGATCTTTGGGAGGTCTTGACGTTACAACACCCCTATCCTCCCGAAACGGTCAACGACAAACTGACTACATCATATATCCGATGGTTGGGATAGTGTTGATGGGTCCTAAATCCCTTTAACTCAACAACATGAACCAAACCCACCACCGAGGCCCAATTAGACTCTGCAATGTTTAATGTTGGAATGGTTCTCCAAATCTTGTGATCCAGCTGAAATAATCATTGGGATTTATGTTTTATTTTGAAGGCTTTCTCCTTTAGTTCAGACGTTCTCTTTTTGTGCTTTTATCTTAGGTAGGACTGATATAAGATACAACCGGTATAAAACAACTAGGTAGAAAAGTGGGAACAAACTAACTACTAGAGAAGATGCTGAGCTTGGGATAACCCTTTACTCTAGCGTGCAGACAATGATTATCTACCAAAGGCCTAGTACTAATACGTTAACCATGTGAATATTCCAATTACTGATTGAGATACAAATTATCAGAAGAAAAAATGCATGTGATAAACGGAGAAAAGTAAAAGAATTCACGCAACTCTAATCATCAATCACATAATAACACAAATATTCATCTTCATCAATAAAGAAATAACTGTAAAATATTGCATTAGATAACTTATCAATAGATTTAATAGCTCTTACTCGTTACAGAATCCATTCATGAGACGAGATAGGAAATAGCTCTTCTCCACATCCAATCATACATGCAATTGATGAAAGCATAAACTTGTCTCTGGTCCAGAAGAACTTCTCAATTAAAGGTAGCTCCAAAATAATTCTTAACAAAACCAAAAATGAGAGTTTCTTGCAACAACCATCGACCCTTGACTAATCGCTCAATGCTCTTATTTATAACACAAAATTAATTAAAAATAACGGCTAAAGTGTAGATAAGTAAAAAAAATTCTCTAGGTGGCGTTCTCTCTTATTAGTTTGTCTAAGAGTCATATCAAGATATCACTTAAAAGGGTGATTCTTATTATACTCCGACCACTTGATGAACAACTCCTCACAGGTGTGGGCATCTGGGAATATGTGTTGTTCCATCAGGGCTGAGTTAATCTCTATTATATCTAATGCATGTGCCTGATACTTGACTATAATGGAACTTAAAATTTGTAGCACAACCCGAGCTTTGATTAGGTTTTCCATAAAATATCGCACCTAATCTGGTGCTATGTCTACCACCTTTGCTAGTTCTTCGACCCATGATGAATCTTTCTCAGTGTGCGATTTGACTATGGCGCACAAGTAGACAAAGTCATCGGGCATGCAAAACTGGGGGATTTTGATATCCTTCATTGCCTTGTTGATTTTGATCCAGTTGTTCTCACACTTGGCCTATTTTTCTTGAATTATTGATGAGGCTCCGAAGCCATTCTTGTCCAATATTCGGAGGCATATTTCCTACGATTGAAAAATGAAATCCTTTGGAGATTGCATAAAGAGAAACACTGGGTAAAATACATGTATAAAGTGTAAGCATGAAAAATCCAGACTGGTGCATACTTGTAAAGCCTGCTAAACCTGGTTATTTGATACTCACGTGATCTCTACCGCTTTTGAAGTTCTTGCTTCGCTTTTGTTAGTGTCACCATTTTTTCTCTAGTTAGGGTGGGTCTTAGTTGGGTTACATCTGTGTTTCATAGAATGAAAGATAGGGTATGAAATAACATGAGAGTCGAAATCACGCCAGTGGCCAGTTGGCCCTTGGAGTCGGGAAAGGATGTCAGAGACAAACACGTGTTAAGAGTATGAGTATGCTCCAAAAGAGTTGGTTGAAGTCGTTAGGTGCCTCAGGTCGAGGAATTTTTTTTAAATAGAAGTTACATCAGCAAGTGCAACAACCATCATCATCTCATCATGAAGGATGGAAGAATGAAAAATAATGACACTCATGTCACACACGCCCTGCAACTCCTATCCGTTGTACCTCACACGCCCCAGAATGTATTCGTTGCGTGGATGATCCACAAAAAATATCCAGTTCACTTCAAAACATCCATTCACCATCAATTCAGTGTTCCCTGGCACATTTACACCTACTTCCCTCTCTGTTATAAATGTTGGATGTTCTCCATGCATTCTACTCACCAGCTGAGCTTATGCATTGTTGGTAGTTCATCTTGTGAGCCCAGATTAATCAAGTTTTCCACCTCTAGCCCTCGCCAAGTCCCCCCGCGCATAGTACATATGCATTTTTCACCATGGGAACCCCTCAAAAAATAAGAAGGGGCACTCAAAGTAGTAGAAACACCAAGCCGGTCCCCCAAAGTGATTGGGATTTGTTCTCACTCGTAGAAGGCATCCCCGAGGTTTCAAAGGGAGATACCCATATGCACACGGAAATGATGATATTACACCTCATGAAGGACGAAGTGGAAGAATTTGCACTGGCAGGAAGAACATTGGAAGACATGTCTCCCCAACAATAGATACCCCGGAGAAGGGGCATGCCAAGGAAGAACAAGGAAGCTAGGGAAACCCAAGTACCAAGTGAGCCACATGCAAGATCGGTTACAAAGGAATTACTTATGTGCACTATTCAGTTAGATCCTGTAGAAGGCACAAGTCGGGAAAGAAGGAGTAGAATGAGGAGGATAGATGCCATAGGCACTAATGTTCGAGGGCCAACTCAACAGTTGAAAAAGGCACAACTTGCCATTGTTGAACTCTATCAGGAAAATAGAGAACTAAGATGACAGTTGGTGGAAATACCCTTGAGGTGTCAACATCACAAGGCCACGAAGGGAACGTGACATGGCTCAAGAGACAGCTCCAGGAAGTGTAGGATACAATCGTTCAGTTACACAAAGCACAAAGGACATCGGAAGAATAAAAGGCTTGTTTCCTAGATTTTAGGGATAATAGCTAGAGAGAAGGACAGTCCAAGTGGTGCCTTCACCTATATATTTCATGTTTTCAATGTAAACCAAGTTGGTTGGCCAAATAGTGTGGAGAGCGTATATTGTATGTAATTTGAACTTGATCGAAATCTAATGTAAAAAGTCATGAAACTTTGATGAAAGGATTCTAGTTGTAGCAGTTGGATGTATTGTTTCCTTTCTGTGTATGTATTTCCTTTGTTATTTGTTCTTTCCTCCAATTTAACCCCAAATTCATCCTCAGTGGTGCTCTGAGTTGGTTTGCGTGTTTTTTCTCCTCTCCACACTACGATCTTACACTCAAGACTGTTACTCGCCTAGATGACAAGGTATTAGGGGTAGGTGACCGGGGACAAACCTATCACTATATTTCCTAGGATTAGCTTCCTAAAAACACATGATGCTAAAACGTTTCGGAAGTTGGCGATCGGAGAAAAACTTTTAGTGTGGTCCTAATTTTCATCGTGATTTGGTCTTCTTCCGATTTCGCTAAGCACATCGGCTATCGGCTATCGACGATATCATTTATTTATTTTTTAGCGTTTACTCTCTTCTCCTTTTACGGACGCTGAAGGGGATCGGTTATCGACACTATCCTTGTGTGATGCTTGTCACGAAAGAGAACTTCCTTTTTCGATGCCGGTGAAGATCGACGCTCGACAACTACATTTTTTCAAGTGATTTTCATTCATCTTTTAATTACTTCCAGTGTCGAATTTGGGTGCATCCAGTGAAATGTTTTGGTTGTTGATTCTTTATTTAAAAGTTAATCCTTTTAAGTCATGAGTTTTCATAGATTCAATAAAACTTTGAAAGACTTAATGAGAGTCAATATGATAAGTAAAGGCAACATTTTTCATAATGAAGTCGAATTGGACAATGCAAAATATCAAGTGGTACCCAAAAAGTAAAATTTGACATAGGATTTTTAGGGTGTGTTTAGTGCTCAATAAATGGTGACTTACTAGGTGAAATAAGAATCTTTGTTCCTCCTTCGGGCTCAGTTGATGCAAAAGATGGTGGAGAACTTAACTAGTTTTAAATTAGAGCCTATTTTTCCCTTGCATTTGAAAAATTCTTCGGTTGATGCCTCCGAGTCTGCCTGTGGGGTTTTCAACCTTAATTCCACCTTCGTTTCCTTTGACCCTAACCCATGCCCTTTTTTGACAACAGTCTTAGTAAAGAATTCATAGGCACTAGGCCTTTTGGTTATCTTTATTCATTTTCTATGGTGTTTTTCCACTGCTAGTGAGTGTCCATAGCCCCGGCGGAGCCACCCTGACAGTTGGCACAGGAGTAGACCCAGGGTTCAACTCCAAGTGCGCACCAACAAGCCCTAACTACTGGCCCTTTTGGAAACACCTGCAAGGCAGATGCAGTCTCACCCGAAGTAGCTATGGGGGGGGGGGGTTGCAGGACACATATGTCTACAACCAAAGGGAATGAAAAGTGGATCTAATACAAGAACAACACAACATATAAATATCAATTACCAGCCCAGATCTACTTCACACAACTATCTGTTAGATCTAACACAGTAATGCAATAGTAGTATATCAAATGACAAGAACATAGCATCAATCACACATAACACAAGATGTATGTCGTTCACCCTCTCTCCAGGGATACATCCACAGAACTATGCTTTATAATATATTAAGGAGGAAGCATACAGTTTTTATCTGCCCTCTTATCTAGCAGATCTTCTCTCTCTCTCTCTCTTTTCTCTGACTCCCACCCCTACGCACCCAACTACAGGGTTGATATTCATAACCAGCCAAAGATCTTACAATACCAGAAGGCTCTCACGCACAAAACTTCTCTCTCACACAACAAGAATCACTCATATCAATAAAAAAAATAAGAACGAACCCTCTTCCATTATCTAGGTTCTTATTTATACATTTCAATAGCTCACCGACAGCCTTAGGCCGAGACCTAGGTGTCAAAACCCTAGGCCAACTTGACCCACATTTTCAGGGCTCTGTTAGCCTATCTTTCCTTCCTTCTCACACAGTGCTCCAAAGCATCCAACAATGGATTTTTCAGTTGGTTGAGCTATCCACGATCTGTCTTCCTTGTTGTTATTTCCTCCTCGATCTCTTCATCCAAGGACTTTCTTTCTCTTACTTAGCTCCATCTTTTTTGCTCTTCTGCTCACTTCGACCTGGTATCAGTCACTGCGTCTTCTGCACAGTTCACATTCCTTCTTTTCTACCTTAATATTTTCTTACTTCCATAACCAAGGGCCAACAGGCCCCCAACACTCACCTGTGACTTGTCCCAAGGCACTTCAGATCTGATCCTTGTGTTTTTCTTCAACTTCAGAGTGCATAGGGAAGCCTGTGCTTTCTTCTCTATCTCTCCCTTCCTTCCTTGTGTAGACTATATTTTCTCTATCTGGTACCCAATTTCAACTGCACTTGGTATATGGAACCTTTTACTCACTCTTTTACTGAGAGCTGCAAGGAAGATGGTTGTCATAATACAATTTGACGCAGACCCCCTGCCCTCAGGCTGAGATCCGCACAGGATCTTCACTAAAACCATGCCAAGGGTTAATCAAACCCTTTGTTTGAGCCATAAAGGACTTTGAGTTTCGGGAGTTGGAGAGTCCTGATATATCCCCACAGCTCTTGACAAATGTCAAAATGTGAATTGTCAATGAGGGTTGACCGCTCCAATGCATAACACATGTTGCCACTAAATTCGTCTTCTCAAGACTTGAGTGAACGACCCAACAATCATTCCTCTTACCTTATGATTCCTCAAATTATGAAATGTCGGAATGCCAAAATGGGCTCAACGTCCCATGGAATGTGTGATCGATGGCCTTTCATGACTCCACGTACTGAGAGTTCGCGATTCTCGATCCCAACTCAGTTGCCATACCAATTCCTGAATTCCAAAATAGCGACCCTTTTTCAGGATTTCACATACCGGGGGTTTGAAACTCTCGGTTCCAAAAATCACTTGTCTCCTCTACTTCCTAGACCCTAAAATGCCGAAATGTCGGGATTCCATTCCAAAGACACTTCACATTTCGTGACTTCGGGGTTTTTAGCGCAAAGCGCCCTAGCTCCTTGTCATTAGGGTTTCTGAAATGTCGAACCCCAAAATACCAAAATTCTGAAATTCCACTGCTGATAATCCCTTTCGTGAACTAGGAGTTTGAGTGACCAAGGGTTTTGACCTACACTCCAAACTTACAGATCCCAAATTCTCGAAATGATCTAACAACTCAGACAGACCACGATCAATGGTCCACGTTGATTCTTGATGTCAGGGTGGCAGATTTATCCAACTCCTAACCACCTTGCAGCTCCTCTGGATCCTACAGACCTCGCGACTTCGTGAGTTTTCCACAAAGAATTCTAACAACCAGATGCACTCCTCAATGACTCATGTCCAAATGACTCGATTTTATCCCTCCTAAACTTGGCTTCTATGAGATGATTTTGACCTCCGTCTCCTTTTAAGCACTTCAAAGGTGTTATCCTTCCTGAGCTTTCACTTGAAAACTCCAGCTTCCCAAAAGGATCTCTGCTCGCACTCCTTGTAGAAAACCTTCAAATAACCATTGGTTATTTGAGTCTCCAACCCTGTGTAGTCTTTGCAATAGTGGTCCTTCAACCTTCTCTCCAAATTTATAAAATCCAAAGCTTCAATTGGCCTGCGCACACCTTGCATGGCTTTGTGCTTCACCTGCACTTCATCTGGTATGAGAACAATGGTATCTCTCCTGAGATTTCTGAGATAAAACTCAGACCCTCATCAACACACACCTTGCAAACGTTCACTATACTCCTTGCAGGAATTATCAAGAAGAGAAACAATTGAAACTCATTCTTCTCCTCTTTCAGACTTCATACACTCAACATGAAATCATACACATAACACATCATTGAAACAAATGCATACGGAGAAACAAAGCAACTGTAAACATACCATTCAACAAATGTAAACAATAAGCATCACAACACCATGAAAATGAGTCAAAGCTTCATATATTAACTCAAGTGCTCATGTACATGGGTTCTTCTCTATAGCTCTCTGTTACAGCTCTTCAACTTATGAATTCTGAATGATCATCACAAGTTTTTTTTTTAATCATACAAGGGTGAGGGTGTATATATTCGTTTTCCCTCCTATGCTTCTAAAACTGTCTAATCTAACATTCATATCTACGTACTTTACATTAACAGTCTTAAATGCCTATTAAATCTGGTAGATGAGAGTAACCTCTCTAGATCTGTTCATATCTCCAAGACATAAATGTAAGTATGCCTTTTCCTATCTATTACATTAATGCTTCAAATCTCAAAATTTAAAACGTTTTCATAAAAAAATGCTCCTTTTTCCCATCTGCGCGTCCAGTTGTTCCTTTGGCTAGGCGCGTGCTTCGGCTTTGGCTTTGTATGATGTTTCTACATCATAATTTCAACCGGATCCCGTTCACCAAACCTTCCTTCCATTCTCGATTCAAAGTCTTCAACTGTGCAACTCCTCCTTCTGTAACATAGGCAACCTCATATGGCCCGAGCCAATGTGTTCAGAAATTCCCTAGATGTTTCAAGAATTTGTTGTCGTATATCAATACTAGATCTCCTTACTTACATGCCTTCTTCTTGATGTGTTTGTCATGGTAGGAATTTTCTCTTTCCTTCTGTACCTGCTGATGGAATCTTGCAACAAATCTATATTCTTCTAGTACGACCAACTGTGCGAGCCTCTCTTGAATAGCACCAATTTCATCCATATCTTCAAAGGCTACAATTCTTAAGATTGGTACCAAATATTCCATCGGGACAACTTCTTCGAGACCATAAACCAACTTAAAGGGGATCTGCATTGTTAGATTTTTGCAAGTGGTTATATAGGCCCATAGTATTGTTGGTACTATTAAATCCAAGTCATCCCTATTCACACTGCAAATATTCATTAGCACAATCTCGAAGATTTTATTGAATGCTTCAACTATCTCATTCGCTTGTGGATGGTAAGGTGTGCTCTTCTAATGATGGACTACAAATTCCTTAGTCAAAGATTCAATGGTATTATTGATGAAATGTGTGCCTTGATTGCTCATAAGGATCTTTGGGCATCCAAACATGGTTATGATGTCATCAAATATGAATCGCGCAGTTGTAGTAGCACTACATTCCTTAACTTCTCTTTCTTCATCCCATCTGGTCAAGTACTCTGTCGCAGTGACTATGTACCTTGCTCCTATGCACTTTCCTGGTGGGTTTATCGGTCCCACGAAGTCAATGGCCCATTTCTCAAATGCTTGAGGGTTAGCTGCAGTGTTAAAGTCTTTTCATATCTTTTGGATGGTTTCCCAACTCTTTGGCATACATCACAGGCTCTGTAATAGTCCTTAGCATCTTTGTGTAAGGTAGGCCACCAAAGGCCAGCTCTAAGAACCTTTTGCGCTATTTCTTTCCCTGTGTAGTGTCCTCCTGCAATGACTTCATGAGATTTTGCGAGGATCAATGGGTGCTCTACCTCCATAACACATCTCCTCAATATCTCATTAGGTGTCATATTGTATAGTTGTCCATCCATGAGTGAAAAGTCTGTAACGCGCACTACCAGTTGTTTCTTCTAGGTGATTGTATATTCACTAGGTGTCATTCCTGTTGATAGGAACTGGACTATCTCTGCGAAGTGATCACCAATATTTCTAATGGCTAGCAACTGTGCATCCGATAGTGTATCCTCGAAACTAGTAGGCTCTTTTCCTTGTTCCAACCGTGACAAGTGGTCAAGACGTTTGTTCATTCTCCCTAGCTTAACCAAAATTTGAAAATCATATTCATGAAATAGAAGAATCCATATACATATTCTCCCCCCCAACACTGGCTTGTTAACTAGGTATTTCAGTGTGGAGTGATTAGTAAACATTTTAAAGTGTCCTCCCAACAAGTAGTGGTGAAACTTCTACAGTGCATACACCATGGCTAACCCTTCTCTCTCAGTGGTAGTGTAATTAATCTCGGTTGTTGATATCTTTCTGCTAGCAAAGGCTAACAGGTGGTCAATGTATCCTTCCCCGGGTTGTGCTAACACTGCTCCTAATGCAATAGAGGATGCATCAACATGCACATGCAATTCCTTATTCCAAACTGGGAAAACCAGAATAGGCGCAGTAACCATTTTTTGTTTCAGCATGTCGAAGCTCTACTGGCATTCTTCTGTCCATTGAAATTGACAATATTTTTTCAATAGATTCTCCATGGGTGTTGTAATTTGTGCATAGCCTTTAATGAACTTCCTATAGTATCCAGTGTGTCCATCATAGTGTTCAACTATTTGACTGAAGTAGGAGGGGGTAGATCAACTATAATGACAATCTTAGATGGATCTACCAACAATCCCTGCTTACATACAATATGGCCTAGCAGCACTCCAAATGGTGAAAATAAGATACACTTCCTCAGGTTTAAGGGAATTTGAAACTGCCTACACTTATCCAACATTAGTCTTAAACATTCAATATGATTTTGCAATAAGCTAAAAATAGTCCAATCATCAAAGTATGCTTCTAGAAATTTATGTAAAAAATCCTTGAATGCTTCGACCACCACCCTGGAAAACATGGCTGTGGAATTCTTCAATACAAATGGCATCATTTTATACTGGTAGGATCCCCATTTGGTGGAAAATGTGGTCTTATGGCGATCTTCCTTGGCAATCCGTTTATGATGGTATCTTGCAAATCCATCTATAAAAGAATATACCTCATGGCCTCCTATATTATCTAACACTTTGTCAGTGAATGGTGTAGGGAATGGGTCATGAAAACAGGTATCATTCAGCTTCCAGATATCTACACACATCCCGATCTCTCCTGTCTTCTTTTCTTGCACCACCATAGGGCTAATCCACTTTGACTCTTCAACAAGTTCTATGATCCCTTCTTCCAGCATTATGTCGAGCTTAATATTAACTTTCTACTTATACTTAGGATTCAATCTATAGGGTATTTGTTTGACTGGATGTGCATCTGGTTTCAAAGGGATCTTCATATCTCCCATGGGCCCTTTAATACCCTTCATATCAGTGAAATTGGTTGGAAACAAGTCTTGATATTCATGCAGTAACTTTGTGATCTTTTCAATAGTGGCAGCATCCCAATAATATCCAACATTTGAAAGATTCGATGTTTGCTTTGTTCCAATATAGACTTTCTTGATCTTGATCGGATTTCCAATGAAAGGAAGTTCAATTCCTGGTCCTTCTACGTCTCTCTGTCCTTCTATTTCTGTGATGTGCACCTTCCTAGGATCATCATCTTCGCCAACATTGATATTGTAATAGCCTTGCAGTTTCTGGAGAGGCGTAGTCCATTCGTCCTCTTCTTTTTCCAAAGGGAGGCTAGGGGATTATTCAAATACTTTATGTCTTACAATATGTAACACTTGATCCGCTGTCGGATATTGGCTTTCAAACAAAAAGGTAGTTACAAAGTTCTGAGTCATACCTTCGCAATCTACAGTGATGAGGCACAGTTTTGCTTGAAGGTACTAGTTGATGGGGGTTGTGTCCAAGGTGTTAATGAATTTTTGCACCCACTACTCTTGAGGAATGTTGGTCCAAGATTTCTCACAACTTCACACATGGTAATTTGGGTAGCTTCGACCTATGTACCTAACTTCGCAGCCTTGTAATTTCTCTGAAAACCACGCTTTCATCAAAGTATGACATTTTACCCAGTCTGTAATGTTGTTTTTGTGTGTCGCCCACCATATTTTTGGGGTTGCTTTCAAGGCCTCATCCATTTCCAGCAATATTTATTGTGTTGGTATAATTTCTTCAAAGTCCAACAAGAATTCTTCTAGATGATTTATACCATCGAAGGTGGGTAAGTTACTTATTGTTGTGTCGATCTAGCGAACTTCTCTATTTAATCTAGCACATATCCTTTTAGATTCTTCATACATTTTGTTCTGCTAGTTCTCCAGTGATTTCTCTGAATCTGATGAACATGCACTGTCACTTCACCAGCTTAGGTTTTCGTCCGCCATAGGGTTAATGTAATCATGTTGTCTGGTTGTTAATTTGTATATGTTTTCTAGTTCATATGCACAGTCTTCTTCTCTAATGGGTTCTATGTATATATGACCTTCATAATGATCCAAAGGTGCAATGACCCTAAGGCTATCTCCTTCGAACATCATTTTTATTTTCTTTAAATCAACTACAATGGAATTATTGAAAACTCAATCAATTCCTAACAATGCAGGGTAAGGACAGATATCATCAACTATCTCAATCACCTCAAAATCTGCAAACGTCCTTACTCCGTCGACATCCACAGGGACATGTTATAGCCTACCAAAGGGGCTTACAACTTGCAGATTATCCATCCTAAGCATGATAGGGGAATATATCAACTTAGGTTTTCCCATCAGTGCCCAGGTCTATTTCATCATGACATTGACCTCCGACCCTAAGTCGAGGACCACATAACCTATATCATAATCTCTAATTTGAGAATTCAGGTGTAGTTCCTTAAATGTTCTTCTATTTTTAGATACTTGGTGTACTTCTCTATTCGGTAAGGAATCTATCTTTTCTATCTCATACTGTCTGATTAAATTTTGTAGCTCTTGTACAGTGATTTCATCCTAAATCAACTTAATACAAGTATGTAATAATTCCATGAGCTTTATTACATATTTTCCTTCTCCTGGCAGAGTAGACTAATCGAATTCCAGAGGCATTCCACATTCTCTTACTTTTTGTCGTGTCTTCGATGAAGAAACTTGGTCTCTCCTAAATTCTTTACTTGCCTCCTCAAATATTTGTTTTTCTTTCTTTTCATAAAAAACTAGTGTCTTCTCCGCAACTTTCCTGACTCCTAATTCTTCTTTAGTATTTCCTTGGGTCACCCTATCTTCTCCTGTAACAACGCCTCCTCTAGTGATAACAATGAATCTAGGGTCCTCTCTATGAGGTTCAACATATATCAGTTGCACTTGCGGGTTCTACTGAGGTCCTCGTCTCTCCTGAAGTTTGGATCACAGGACAATCTTCGATAACATGTTCAAATGAGTTGCAATAGCTACAAGTGGTACAAGGGTTCTTACAGTCCCTTGCTAAGTGTCCTAGTTGTGCACAGTTGTAACAGATAATGTGTCCTCATCCTCAACCAATACCTCCTTCTCGTCCTCTTCCTCTGAATCCACCACGAGGGTTGAAGTTTCCTCTTCCTAGAGAATTATACTGGGTATGGTTCCCTTCTTGTTGTACTTCACCTTGAATTTTTTATATATCCCTTGACATTTCATGCATGAGATCATAGGCCCTACAATCCCTATCGTCATGCTCTACTGACTTACAAAATGTGCAATATATATTTGTGGGTGTCTAAACATATTTTTGCATGTAATAGCATTCACCAGGGAGATGTCTATTTCTACATACCTCACACCATGGTAAGGTAACTTTATTTAAAGGAATCAAGGCTCTAGATGCCAAATACTCATGAAATAGGGGACAATTCTCCTTGTCATGGCTTTTTGATTTTCATCTAATGCACCGGATATCTTCTCTTTTATATTCTCCCTTGTCTTTCTTCATATCTTCGACCTGCAGAGATAAACTAGTTAGTTGACTCAAGATTTGACTCATACCTAAGATGGATTCTCCCATAGGGGCAGATTATAACTTCATGGTGATGTCCAGCACCTTAGCCTGTGAAGGAATCTTCTTTTGCAATAGAGGAACTCTGATGTGTGATAAGAGAATAGAAATGAACCATTCCTTGTTCTTCTCATCAGGGATCTGAAAACTCAAATGGCTTGTCAAGGTCTTAAATATCTAATCAAAATCCCACATAGGTTCAACTATTCTTTGCTTGATTTCTTTTAGTTCTGTAATGCACTGTGACTCTGACTTAGGTTTCTTGAATTCGACAATTAGTGCAGTCTTAATGGCATTCAACAGTTTAGGTGCAGCTCCTTGGACAAATTTCATATACTATCTCAATGCTCGATCTCTTAGGTTGGTACTGAACTGAGATCATTTAACAGCTTCATCGGTGATGTTCTTAATACTCCACACAACTTCACATAGAAACCAGTGATGATCAGGATCTTCAGATCCATCCCCTCTGAAGGTGGGTAAACTCATCTCATCTTCCATAGATCTTCCTAGGTTTCCTGACTAAGTATGTGGTGGACTACTAGTGATAGTGCTCTGAGTGCTCTAGTGACTATGATTACTCTGATTTCTTAGTGTTGCTAAAACAACAGGAGGAGTAATAATACTTACTTCAATGGTCTGTGCAGTTCCCAAAGTTTTTGTCTCTTCCCGGTGAGGTTCTTCATCTTTCCCTTCCTCTTCCCTAAAATATTCAGAATGCTCTTTGTCTATCAAATATGCCTCTTCTCCACTGTAGAATCCCTTGTCCCCGTATTTCTACTTAAATAGGTTTTCAAGAGGAACTTCTTTGAATTCTCTCCCACTGCGCGTATGTCTAGCTTCTGTGTCACTGTCGCTATCCAAGTTCTTGAACATTAGCCTTTTCCAATCCGACCAACTACTGTATCTTCAATATGTTCTTCTCATGCAATAACATCTTGATTTTCAACTTCAAGATGTGTAAAAAGTTTCCTCTGGGTCCCTTAAAGAAATACTTCTCGGCTTGGCTATATGACTCTACTCTGTCAAAAACAAACTCAGTGATGTACCCTCCAATTGTACTATCAAACCAATGATATACTACTCTTGACACGACGTTATCAACTCTCTTGACCTTCTTGATCGACGTCAACGTCTGAACCACAGGGGGTCTAGATCTAATCTAAAATTGGGTATTTGCTAACATAGCTGGCCACTCATATAGCTCCTGATGGATTCTTCCAAAGAAAATCTTGTGTATATCAGTAAAGATGTATCTTCCCAACCAATCCTTTGTACTAAGATTAGGGTTATTGTTATGGGCTTCAACGAAGTACTTTTCTTGATCTTCTATCCACCTCTGAATCTGTGTCTTTGTTGGAAACCACCTTGAAATTCCCTCAAGAATATCCTGGTCCCGACAATGAAACCATTTGTTGGCACAAGTCCCATAATGAACCATTTGTTTGGCAATAAGGTCAGACCTAAGGTTTGCTCCAAGAGAACCAACAATCCCTAACTATTGGACCTTTCAGAAACACCCGCGAAGAAGATGAAATCTCACCTGTAGTAATAAAGTGTGGGGGGGGGGGGGGGGTGCAGGACAAAGATGTCTGCAACAAAAGGGAATGCAAAGTGGATCTCAAACAATAACAACAAAGCATGTAAATATCAATTACCATCCCATATCTACTTCACACAACTTTCTGTCAGATCTAATATTGTAATGCAATAGAAGTATATCAAATGAAAAATAACATAACATCAATCACACATAACACAAGTTGTATGTGGTTCACCCTCTCTCTAGGTCTACATCCACAAAACTGTGCTTTATAATATATTAAGGAGGAATCATAGAATTCTTATTTGTCCTCTTAGCTAGCATATCTTCTCTCTCTCTCTCTCTCTCTCTCTCTCTCTCTGACTCCCTCCCCTGTGCACCCAGCTATAGGGTTGATATTCATAAACAATCGAAGATGTTACAATACCAGAAGGCTCTCACGCACAACACTTCTCTCTCACACAACACAAATCACTCATATCAATAACAAAACTAAGAACGAACCCTCTTCCCTCATCTAGGTTCTTATTTATACATTACAATAGCTCACCAATAGCCTTAGGCCGAGACCTAGGTGTCAAAACCTTAGATACCAAAACCCTAGTTCAACTTGACCTGCGTTTTCAGGGCTCTGCCAGCCTATCTTTCCTTCCTTCTCGTGTAGTGCTCCAAAGCATACAACGATGGATTTTTCTGCTTGCTAAGTTGTCCACGATCTATATTCCTTGTTGATATGTCTTCCTCGATCTCTTCGTCCAATGACTTTCTTTCTCTTTCTTCGCTCCATATTTTTTTCTCTTCTACTCACTTCCACCAACATTAGTCGCTGTGTCTTCTGTGCAGTTCACATTCCTTCTATTCTTCCTTAACCTTTGCTTACTTCCATACCTAAGGGACAACACTGACGTCATAGACCTTTCTTTTCTGCTAGCGAGCATCCATAGTCCCAGAGGAGATATTTTCATACCCTCTCCTACTGTGTGCTTATTTGATATTGTTGAGTTTTATTTCGGCAGAATGCCCTGAGTGAGCTAGACAAGAGGAAATTTGTTATTTACAAGATGAGATGGTTAAGGTGAAACTTAATAGCTCTATCTTTGAGGTGCATGTAGTACCTTCCAGCTTGTTGTCTTTCCCTTAAGGTTTTACCAAACCACCAAGCAGATACTTCTAACATTTCTCCAAAGTTGTTCATCTGCGCAAGTTAGATAGAGAGCCCCTCGAAACAACTGTAGGTTCCCTAGCTCTTCTCATGTTTGTATGTGAGCGACGATTTAGGAAGAGAGTTCTCTATGTCACATGAGTTGAGGTCAACCATTTTCTTGCTAAACACAATATTCAAAAGTGCATAAGTCCAAATAGAAAAAGAAAACACAAATGTGTTTCACAATCGACCTAGCTAAAAACAAAATCATGAAAATACACATGCAAAACATAAAGTATTATTTTATTATTATTATTATTATTAATGGAAGTATTTTTTTAGGGATTTTCCATTCACTCAGAGGGCATCAGGTTCCCCCCTTAGATTCTGTAACCGATAAGTGCCTACCCCAATCTTCTCGGCCACCTGGAAAGGTCCGAGCCATAGGTTATAAAACTTAGAATGTTTTCCTTTAGGCTCATTTTCTGTCCCATTTCAAGACTAAGTATCCTACTTCAAAATTATTCTCTTTAGCCTTATTCTTTTCAAACCCTCTTTTAACTATCTATTGGTGGGATATGAACTTTTATTAAGTTTTCTCCCTTTATTCTTCTAACATGAGCAGGGTGTCAATTCTTTGTTGTAAGGTTGATGTGGGATGCCCCCTGGACTCCTGAGCAATTTGAAGAGATGGGAGATATAACCCATTTGGGAGAATGGCTTCCTGTCTGAATACTAGAAATTATGGGGAGTTCAATATAGCTTCATTGGGTGTAACTCTATCTGCCCATAAAGCGTTATGGAGTAGATTATGCCAATTGCTCTGGTTATTTGCAACCATTTTCTTCAATATCATTAGTAGGTTCTTATTAGTTGATTTTTCCACTCCATTTCCCTATGGATAATAATTTGCAGAGTATCTAATTATGATTCCTTTGTCTAGGGAAAACTTTGTTAATAAGGTGGAAGAAAAGTAAGTTACATTATCAAAAAAAAGAACATAAGGGACACTGAACCTTATGATTAGTTGTTGTTATATGAATTGGATCACCACCTTCTTGTTTACATGAGTCAGAGGAATGACTTCTTCCCATTTTGTGAAATAATTGGTGGCAGTGAGTATGTACTTATGTTGTTTTGAAAAACTTGGTGTAATTTCTCCTATGATATCTAACCCCCATTGCTCAAAAGGCCTAGAATGGTCACCGGTTGGAGTGGGACCACTGCTCTCTTCTCTCTCCCAGTGCTTATTTGACAAGTTTTACAGTTTTTAGCGTATGCATGAGTGTCCTTGAAAATGTCCACTAGCGGGGCCATCATGGAGCTCCTTTAGAACCTTATCTGCATCTTCACGTTCAAAGCATCTCAAAAGTACCCCATCATAATTAACCCAAAAGAGTACGAAATTTATGAGCCGATATTGTGCAGATTTTAACCTGAGAGCTCTCCTTTCCCTTGGGTTGAGGTTTTCTGGACAACTCCCATAGTGTAAGAGACAAGTTAGTTTCTCATACCAAGAGTCTTGTCCTGGGGAAATGCATGAAGCTTCACCACATCATAATTACATTTAATTCTCCCATCCAGGGTCTTCATTTACTTGGTCTTGAGCTTCAACTGCCAGTTTGCATAACCCTTGTCCTTTAACTAGTTTAGCAGGTTTTATATATAGATCAAATTCCTGAACTATTTCCATCCAATTTCCTCTCCTTTCCCCCATCTCCTTTTGAGTAAATAGGGATCAGACTGAAGGGTGGGGAACGATTACTTTAGTGTGGTTCTTGAGGATGTAAGGTTTGAAATGTTTTACTGCTTTATAAACTGCGTAATCTTGTTTATATATAGTAGGATAGTTAAGTTCAACACCTTGGAGGTTAGTGCTCATGAATGACACCGGGGCTTTGTTTTTTTCATCATCCATCTGATTTAATACTGTGGCTAATGATTGGTCGGAAGTGAAAGTATAAAGGAAGAAGTATTTGTTGAAATATGGACTTCACAACACTAGGGCTTGCAATATTGCATTTTTAATATTAATGAAATCCTTCTTCCATTCATCATCCAACTTAAACTTAGCATCCTTATGGGTCATTCTTTGTAGGGGATTGATAGTTTCCATGAAATTGGGAGTGAAATTCCTCACAAACTTGATTTTCCTGAAGAACGACTGCATAGCCTTCTTGTTGTGAGGTAATGGAAGTTGAGATATAGCCTTAACTATTTCTGGGTCTATGTGAATTCCTACTTGATATATGATGTGGCCTAACAATTTACCTTCCTCAACACTGAAAATAGTTTTCTTAGGGTTTAAGGATATTCTGTATTTCATACACCTTTTGAAAATTTGGGTTAAGTGTTGGATGTGATCTTGCATGTTCTTTGAATGCACAATCAGGTCGGCCAAGTACAATACTACACACTTGTTGATTAGTCCCCAAATATATACATCCATGGCCCTCCAAAAGGTTGATCCTGCATTGATCAGACCAAAAGGCATGTATTTGTAAGAGAAAGTTCCCCACTTGGTTCAAAAGGTAGTTTTCAAGCGGTCTTCTTCTGAAACTAGAACCTAGTTGTACCTTGAAAAACCGTCTAGTAAAGAGAAAATTTCAGAGCCTGACACCATCTGCAAGAGTTTCTCCATTGGTGGGATTGGGTAGTTGTCCTTTTCTGAAGCTCTGTTGAGGTTTTTGAAATCTACGGATAGGTGAATCTCCCCAGAATTTTTCCTTACAGGAACTAAATTAACTACCCATGCAGAGTGTCTAACCTGGAAGATAATTTTGGCATCTAACAATTTCTTTAACTCCTGACACATGAGAGGCTCCAGGGATGGGTGGTACTTTCATAGCTTCTATTGGAAGGCTTTCACTTTAGGTTTTAACGGGATAGTATGTTGAATGATACGTGTATCATAAGTTTTCAGATCTTCGTAAGACCATGTAAAGACATCTTGGTATTGTTTGAAAAGTTTGAGATAAGCCCTCCTTTCTTATTTAGATATTGTCTTACCGAGGTTTACATTTTTTGGGTTTTTCGGGGTTCCAATATTTATAGTTTCATGCATGGGACAGGAACTACCAGTTTTTGTGTTTTTTGACCCCTTCAATTTTTCCTTTAGGTCAAAAATGTTTTCTAAGTTGGATATCCCCTTTGGTATCATGTGGGACTTTGATTTGTCAATCAATTGATTTGTATGAAGGTCGATTTTCGTCGATTGTTCCTAGAAAACTTCATCATCAATGGCCAAGTCTTTAAAATTGTCTTGATTGGTCAGAAAGTTTATAATCTGTTTGTCTCCCTCAAAAACCTTCCACTTAGAAATGTTGTTGGGCACTGAGGGTTTATATAGAAGTTCTACAGTAAACCAAGAGGCTTCATAATCTTCTATAGGTGATAGCCTTGAAGCAGCGGTGGCTAGAGAATCTTCAAGAATGTTCTTTGCTCTGGGAATCTCTGTAACGTTGAAAGCTTCAAAATGATCTATTAGCCTATGCACTTTCTATTGGTAATTCTTCATGTGTGGAGAATTGAAATGTATAGTATTCCTTATCTGTCTAACAATGATTTCAGAATCTCCGAAAACCTTCAATTCTTGGACATTTAGGTCTATGGATTTCTTTAGCGCTTTTTCTAGAGCCTCATACTCGAAAGTGTTATTTGTGCATTTGAATTCTAGTCTACAAGACAGGAAATGTCATTTTCCCTTTAGATTAATGGAGATACACCCTGCTCTTAACCCTTCTTGTGATTTAGAACCATCAAAATATAGGGTCCAAACTTGTGGGAAACATGTATTAGCTTCCCCTTTCCTATTACTTTCCTCTTTTCCTCCAGCTAGTTATGTGTTTTCTAACACAGGTTCTTGGAAGAAGAGGGTTTATTCTGCTGTTGTCGACAACTCCTCTTGAAAAATCATTTCAGAGTTATAAGTGAGAGGGACATAGGATGAGAGAGGGAAGAATTTCCCGAAGTAGGAATCACAGGAATAATTACCTAGAACAGGGAAATTGTCGATGAGGATTTGTTTAGGGTTTCTAGGTCAGTGACATTATGGTTTAGATACCTTTCCCTATCAATTTTGATCATATTTTTGTGACCCTTCAACGGTAGCCAAAGGTGTTCCCAATCTGTATGTTGGCATAGGGGAAGACTCGGGGTTCACTCCAAGAGCACACCAACAAGCCCTAGTTACTGGCCCTTTCAGAAACACCTATGAAGAAGATGCAGTCTCACCCGAAGCAACTAAGAGGGGGGTTGCAGGAAACAGGTGTCTACAACCAGGGGAATATCAAGTGGAACTAATACAACAATAATGCAACATTCATATATCTCTTATTAGCTAGATTGATTCTGTGCAACTCTACATCTTATCTAACACAATAATACAAATAATAGTATAATAGTGACAAAGATCCAGGCATCAATCACACACACAACACAAAATATATGTGGTTCACCCTCTCTCTAGGGCTACATCCATAGAACTATTCTTATGATATATTAAGGTAAAGCTTACAGTTATGATATGCGCTCTTAGTCAGCAGATCTTCTCTCTCTTCTTCGCTCTATCTCCTATCTCCCACCTTCCTGTGCACCCAGCTGCAAGAGTTGATCTTCGCACCCAGCTGAAGATCTTACAATACCAGAAGGCTCTCACTCTCAGCACTCCTCTCTCTCTTAGTACAATAATCTCTCAATCAATATCAATACCCAATATTAGTACTGACCCAACCTAGGTCCTCGTGACCTCTATTTATGCATTATAGTCCCTCACCGACAACCTTAGGTCGAACCCTAGGTGTCAAAACCCTAATTACCCAAAACCCTAGGTATTTAAAACCCTAGGTCAACTTGACCCACGTTTTCAAGGCTTCGCTAATCCATCTTTCCTCCCTTCTCGTGTGATGCTCCAAAGCATTCAATGCTGGATTTCTGTGCTTGTTGAGCTATTTATGATTCTTTTCTCTTGTTGAGCTGTCATCCCTAATATTCTCTTTCAACGACTTTCTTTTATGTGCTTCGTTCCATCTTTTCTTCTCTTTTGCTTACTTCGACCCAAGGATAGTCACTGTGTCTCCCACGCAGTTCGTGTTTGACCTTTTCTTCCTCGATCTTCACTTTCTTCCATAACCAAGGGCCAACAGGCCCCCAACACTCACCTGTGACTTGTCCTGAGGCACTTTAGTTCTGATCCTTCCATGTCACTTCAATTTTGGACTGCAAAGTGTAGCCTTTTCTTTCTACTCCATGTTTCCTTCCCATCCTTGTGCAAATTGTCTTTTATGTGTTTGGTACCCAGTTTCTACTGCACCTGGTACCTAGACCCTTTTCTCCTTTGATTTTACTACAAGCTGCGAGGCAGCTAGTTGTCATAGTACAACTTCAACCAATTCCCATTTACTAATCCATCTTTCCATTCTCCCTTCAATGTCTTCAGTTGCACAAATCCTCCTTCTTTAACATAGGTGACCTCATATGGTCCAAGCCAATGCGTTCTGAACTTCCCTAGATGTCTTATAAATTTACTGTCATACATTAGTACTAAATCACCATGCTTAAATGCCTTCTTCTTGATGTGTCTACCATGATAGGCCTTCTCTCTTTCCTTTTGTACATGCTGATGGAATCCTGTTATAAATCTGTCTTCTTCGAGTTCAACCAACTTGGAAATCTTCTCACGAATAGCGCCAGTGTCATCCATGTTTGTAAATGCAACAATTATTAAGCTTGGTACCAAGTACTCCATCGGGACAACAACTTCAAGACCATACACCAACTTGAAAGGGGTCTGCGTTGTTAATTTCTTACAAGTGGTTCTATAAGCCCAGAGTATTGTTGGTACTCTTAAATCCCGGTCATCCTTGTTCACACTGAAAATCTTTGTCAATGTTGTGTCCAATATTTTGTTGAATGATTCAATCGTTCCATTTGCTTGCGGATGGTAAGGTGTACTCTTCTAATGGTGGACTGCAAATTCTCTAGTCAGGGACTCAACTATCTTGTTGATGAAATGAGTGCCTTGATCACTCATCAAGGTCTTAGGAATCCAAACCTGGTTATTATGTCATCAAATATAAAATGCGTGGTTGTAGTTTCACTACAGTCCTTGAATTCTCTTGGTTCATCCCATCTAGTCAGGTATTCCATCACAATGATAATATACCTTGCTCCTGTGCACTTTAGTGGTGGGTTTATAGGTCCCACGAAGTCAATGGCCCATTTTTCAAATGCTTGTAGGGTCATCTACGGTGCTAGTGGAATTTTGTGTCTTCTAGATGGTTTTCCAACTCTCTAGCATACATCACAAGCTCTGGTATACACTTTAGCATATTTGTGTAAAGTAGGCCACCAAAGGCTAGCTCGTAGAACCTTCTGTGTAGTTTGTTTGCCTACATAATGTCCTCCTGCGATGCCTTCATGAGATTCTGTGAGGATCAGTGGGTGCTCTGCCTCCATCACACATCTTCTTAGTATCTCATCGGGTCCCATCTTATATAGTTGACCAACTGTTAGTGCAAAGTCTGCAGTGCACACCACTAGTTGTTTCTTCTGGGAAATTGTATACTCACTTGGAGCCATTCCTGTTGAAAGGAATTGGACTATGTATGCGAAGTGGTCATCCACATTCTTGAGGGTGAGAATATTTGCACCCAGTAGTGTATCCTCCAGACTAGTGGGTTCTTCGCCATGTTCTAACCTCGACAGGTGGTCAGGTCCCTTGTTCATTCTTCTTAGCTTAACTATGATCTCAAAATCATATTCTTGAAACAGGAGAAGCCATCGACATATTTTCCCCCCCAACACTATCTTGTTGACCATATACTTCATTGCAAAGTGATCAATAAACATTTTAAAGTGTCCTCCTAGTAAGTAATGGCCGAATTTTTGTAGTGCGTACACCATGGCTAATCCTTCTCTCTCTTTAGTAGTGTAATTGATTTCAGCTGTAGACAGCTTTATGCTGGAAAATGCTAATGGATGATCAATGTCCCCTTCTCTAGGTTGTGCTAGTATGACTCCTAATGCAATGGAATACACATCAACATGCACATGAAATTCCTTGCTCCAATCTAGAAAGACCAGAATAGGCGCAGTCACCATCTTTTGTTTCAGTGTATAGAAGCTCTACTGGCATATCCTTTGCTAAGGTGTACTCTGAAGGCCCAATCAATTCATATCAATGCAGGGTAGGGGCATTTATCATCAACAATTTCAATTACCTCAAAGTCTGCAAAGGTCCTAACTCTGTTGATGTCCACGGGGACATTCTCCAATTGTCCAAATGGGCTAACATCTTTTTGATTGGCCATGCGAAGCCTGATAGGGGAATATATCAGCTTGGGATTTCCCATCAGTGCCCAAGTTTTCTTCGTCATGACGTTGACCTCCAACCCTAAGTCGAGGACCACATAGTCTATATCATACTCTCCTATTTGAGCATTCAAATGTAATTCTTTGTTTGTTCTTTTCTTCATAGAAATCTGGTGTACTACCCTATTCAACAAGGGGTCTATCTTTCCTAGCTCATACTTCATGATTAGGTTATGTAACTCTTGTATAGCTTTCTCATCCTGAAATAATTTAAGACAACTGTACAAAAATTCAATGAGCATACTTACCTCTTTTCCTTCTTTATGCACAGTCGATTGATCAAATGTCCAAGGCATTATGTACTCTTTTACTTCTGGTTGCACTCTAGATGAAGATCCTTGGTTCCTCTTGAAGTATTGTCTTGCTTCCTCAAAGATTCGTCTTTCTTTATTTGCATTAAAATCCTGTGTCTTCTCCTCATCTTTCCTGATACCCGAATCTTATGTGATCTTTCTTTGGGTTGTTCTATCCTCTCCTGTAGTAGCGCCTCCTCAGGTAATGACAATGAATCTAGGTTCGATTCTATGAGGTTCAACATATATTAGTTGTACTTGTGGGTTCTGTTGGGGTCCTCATCTTTCCTGAAGCTTAGCCAGTAGCACAGGGCCTTCTTCTATGACGTGCTCGAAAGAGTTACAAAAACTGCAGGTTGTGGAAGGGTTCTGACAATCCCT
This sequence comes from Picea sitchensis, assembly GCA_010110895.2. Lineage (NCBI taxonomy): Eukaryota > Viridiplantae > Streptophyta > Pinopsida > Pinales > Pinaceae > Picea > Picea sitchensis. The sequence continues at coordinate 559,460 of SNQJ01S0007670.1, forward strand.
TGCTAAGTGTCCTAGTTGCGTGCAGTTATAACAAATTATTTTTCCTTAGCCTCGGCCCATACCTCCTCCTCATCCTTTTCCTCTATATCCACCATGAGGAGTGAAGTTTCCTCTCCTTGGAGAGTTGTAATTTGGAGTGTTTCCTTCTTTCTGTACTTCTCCCTGAATCTTGTATATGTCTCTCGACCTCTCATGGATGATATCGTAAGATCTACAATATCGATCATCGTGCCCTATTGATTTATAGAATGTGTAGTACAAGTTAGTGGGTGTCTGAACATACTTCTGCATGTAATAGCACTCACCTAGGTGATGCATATTTCTGCACACATCACACCAGGGCAAGTTAACTTGCTTCAAGGGGATCGACGCTCCTTAGGCCAAATACTCATGGAATAAGGGATAGTGCTCCTTATCATGACCTTCTGATCTGCATCTCACACACTATACATCTTCCATTTTGTATTTTCCCTTATATTTCTTCATATCCTCAACCTATAAGGACAAACTGCTTAGCTGACTCAAGATCTGGCTCATGCCTGAGCTCGATTCTCCCATAGGTGTTGATTCAAGATTCATGGAAATTTCCAAAGCTTCTTCCTGCGATGAAATATTCTGTTGCATCAGAGGGACTCTGATGTGTGGTAATAACACAATGATGAACCATTCTTTGTTCTTTTCATCGGGGATCTAAAAAGTTAATCAGCCTGTCAGGGTCTTGAATCTCTAGTCGAACTCCCAAACAGGTTCTTCTACCTTTTGTTTGATCTCTTTTAGCTCTGTAATACATTGTGACTCTGACTTAGGTTTCTTAAACTCTGCAATCAGTGCATTCTTGATCTCATTCAGTGGCTTAGGTTGCGCCAGTCCTTGGACAAGCTTCATGTACTAGCTCAGTGCGTGGTCCCTTAGCGTATTGTTGAACTGGGTTCTCTTGATGGTTTCGTCGGTGATACTTTTAATATTCCATACGACTTCACACAGAAACCAATGTTGATCTAGATCTTCATATCCATATCCTCTAAATATAGGGAGCCTCATTTCATCTACCATAAAGATGACTAGAATTTTTGTCTGAGTAGATTCTAAGCTACCAGTAAAAGTTCTCTGAGGACTCTGGTGGTTTTGACTATTCTGACCGCTAAGTACTTTTGGGACAATAGGAAGTTTAACGTTACTTACTTCGGTGGTTTGCACAGTTCCTGAGGTCTCTGGCTCACTTTGGAAAATTTCTTCAGCTTCCCCTTCTTCTATTCTGGTGGGCTCTAAATGTTCTTCGTCAGTTAGATCTACCTCTTCTCCACTGTAGAAACCCTCTTCTTCGTAGTTTTGTTTAAACAAGCTCTCAAGGTGAACCCCTAGGAATACTTTCCCAGTGCCTGTATGTCCTGCTTTTGTGTCACTGGCGTTGTCTAAGATCTTGAACATTAGCCTTTTCAGGTCTGACCAATCTATTGTATCTTCAAGATGTGGTTTTCATGCAAGATCATCTTGATCCTCAGCTTCAGAAAGTGCAAAACGTTTCCTCTAGGTCCTTTCAAAAAGTATCTCTCGGCTTGGCTAAATGATTATGCTCTGTCAACAACAAACTCGGTGATATACCATCCAATGGTACTTTCAAACCAATCATCTACTGCTCTGGATATAGCATTGTCAACTCTCTTGTCCTTCTGGATCAGTACCGACGTCCAAACCACAGGAGGTCTAGATCTAATCTTGAACTGGGTATCGGCTAACCTAGCCAACCATTCAAACAATTCATAGTGGATTCCCCCAAAGAAGATCTCATGAATGTCGGTGAAGATGTATCTTTGTAGCCAATCTTCAATATTCAGTTTAGGGTTCTTGTTCTGGGCTTCATCAAAGTTCCTCTCTTGATCCTCTATCCACTTTTGAATCTCAGTCTTTGATGGGAACCAATTTGACATTCCCTTAAACATATTCCTGTCCCAGCAACAGAACCATTTTTTGGCACAGGGGCAGACCCGGGGTTCACTATAAGAGCGCACCAACAAGCCCTAGCTACTGGACCTTTCAGCAACACCTGCGAAGCAGATGCAGTCTCACCCGAAGCAGCTAAGAGGGGGGTTGCAGGACAAAGGTGTCTACAACTAGGTGAATATCAAGTGGAACTAATACAACAATAATGTAACATTCATATATCTCTTATCAACTAGATCTATTCTGCACATCTATACATGTGATCTAACACAATAATGCAAATAATAGTATAACAATTACAAACATCCAGGCATGAATCACACATACAACACAAAATATACGTGGTTCACCCTCTCTCTAGGGCTACATCCACAGAACTATGCTTATGATATATTAAGGTAAAGATTATAGTTCTGATCTGCGCTCTTAGTCAGCATATCTTCTCTCTCTTCTTCTCTCTGTCTCCCACCTTCCTGCACACCCAACTACAGGACTTGATCTTCGCACCCAAATGAATATCTTACAATACAAGAAGGCTCTCACTCTCATCACTCCTCTCTCTCAGTATAATAATCTCTCAATCAATATCAATACCCAATATTAGTACCGACCTGACCTAGGTCCTCTCGACCTCTATTTATACATTATAGTCCCTCACCAATAGCCTTAGGTCAAACCCTAGGTGTCGAAACCCTAATTACCCAAAACCCTAGGTATCTAAAATCCTAGGTCAACTCGAACCATGTTTTTAGGGCTTTGCCAGCCTATCTTTCCTCCCTTCTCACGTGGTGCTCCTAAGCATCCAATGGTGGCATTCTCTGCTTGCTAATTTGTCTACGATTCTTTTCTCTTGTTGAGATGTCATCCCTGATCTCCTCTTTCAATGGCTTGCTTTTCGATGCTTCGCTCCATCTTTTCTACTCTTTTGCTTACTTCGACCTAGGGACAGTCACTGTGTCTCCCATGCAGTTCGTGTTTGACCTTTTCTTCATCGATCTTTGATTTCTTCCATAACTAAGGGCCAACACTGTAATAAAGTATCAATTTAACTTCTCAGACCAATCTCAGCTCAATAATAACCCATAAGCTTCTGAGATATCTACTACAATGTTGTCAATCACTTGTACAAACCTAGGATGTGTTGTTATTATGATCATTACATCTTTGAGTTCTCCCATGAATTTGACATGGGTTCTATCTAGTTGTATTACATGTTTATCACTTTTGAGAAGAATGACATTTAATTGCTTGCAAATAGACAAGGGCATAACATTGGAAGATGCTCCTGAATCAACTAAACAATTTTGGAGGTTCCTGTTGAAAACTTCAAACATTAACAGGAACGGTGGGACAAAAGGTTTTCCCTTCTTATCTTCAGAATAGGTGTTTACAGTTGGTTTATTCCTTGGGTTTGTGGAAGTTAGACTCCCTTCTTGACCAGTGTTTGTTGTAGGATTCTCTACTGATTTAAAATCTTATCACAAAAAGTCCTTTTGTTGAGGGATCCTTGTTACACATAAAAATCACTCATTGCAATGCTCTCTAGTGTCATCATTACAAATATCGCAAGTATCTCATATTGGTCGCAAATGTCACAAATATTATATTGTCTATTTCATCCCTCTAACGACATCATAAAGACACTTAAGACACCTCAAAGACTAGTCTTGAAGAAGAGACATAATTTGATAAGGAGTACAAGCCTTTTGCCACTAAACAATCCACTCAAAAATGAATTTTCGAAGGGAGAGATCCACTACCTACTGTCAAGAAGTGATGAGGCTCTACACCCTCTTCTGTGGGAGCGTTCCAATGCTTTGTGCCCCTTTTGAGGGAGCACTGGCCTTTTTTGGGCAAATTTTGGTTTGTTGGAGGAAATCAGAGAAGAATCCCCTCAATATTTGAAGGAGTTTGGATTTGAATTTGAGGTCAAGGCATGATCTTAGGGGAGATCCACAACTGAAGGAGAGGAATCATCCACTTATCCCAAATATCTCTCAAGTGGTTAGGCCTCTCCAAGCCTATATAAGGAGGCCTCCTCATGGTGAAAGGGAGATATAGAGAAATAGAGAAGCACCTAACTTATGATCTCATAAGGAAGGACATTGAAGCATAATCAGTGTAGATTATTGGAGCAAAGGGGTTGGATAAGGAGAGCTGGAATAAGCTGTCACACCTTCATCAGAGGATTGTAAGTGTTCTTCATTTGTTCTCATTAATATAAATACATGCTTGGCATGTTTCTTTCAAGTTTATGTTTGTTCCACATCAACTTGTCTTCAGTAGATAGATCTGTATTTGATCTCATCTCAGTGGAATAGGAAGCTCGTTGTATCTTTGTTTGTTCCACAAGACCTATCGAGGAGATCAAGATTGAAGCTTAACTTGGACTTTGCAAGGAAAAACGTCGTTAACAAGGTACACATATTTCTTCTTCCTCTTCATATATTAGCTTGATTAGATCTAAAAGGATGTCAGTGACCAATGATAGCACCCTTTTTGTCTTGGTTTAGGGGTATAGATACCAAGAGGGAATCCGCTTGTCCGCAAGAGGATTCACCTGTAACAAAAATCGATGACTCTGCTGGGGAGGATCTTTGATTTTTGTTTCCTTTACTAGATCTTGTTTTGTCCCTTTGCCCACTTCTTGACCTTCTCCATACTATCTTTGATTCTTAGATCTGAGTGATTGGATCTTGTTCCCATCAAATTCAAGTTGATTGACTGAGTTGGCTTGATTTTTTGACTTTTTGGGCATTTTTCTAAATTTTTAGAGGCCAGCTCCCCCCTACCCTTGCTACCAGAGTGCTGGCGCTCCCTGCTAGGCTCCCATAGAGCGTTGGAATTCTCTAGTGCCCCTTACACCAGAGAGTTACCCCTTTTTTGTGTAGAATCCTTTATGGTTTCTTCCTCTAAGGTTCAAATTTTGTTTTTACACTTGGTCAGGGTCTTATCATCTCAGTTTATATTTGTCTTGGCCTTCAATACTCTATTTTCTAAGAATTGATCTCTTCTTGTTTGGAATTTTGATGTTTTATTTCCTTACCTTGAAGTCACTCTTCGTCTTTATTGATTTAGAGTTGTCTTATTGTTTTTTTCTCATTTATCTAGATGAGTGGAAACCTTTGTGAGGAATTTCAAAGATCTGTGCACCATCCCATTTGATCTTTGAGGTCATCTTGTCCGAACCCTTTTTTTTTCAATCTTTTTGAGTTTTTGGTTTTCTTTTTGCAAATTTTGTGATCTTTGTCTTTCTTTTTAATCATAACGAGAGTGCGTCTTTGTTTGTGTGAAACTTACTTATAGTTGTTTGAACCTTGTTGATCTCGAATGACATAAGAATTTTTTCATCAAATTGATTATCATTCATATAAAAAGTAGAAGGATACATTTTTATGATTGTTTTTGGATATTAGAAAGAAATTTTATGAGAATTTTAGCTTTACACTAAATTTGATTGAGAAACAAATTGATTGAGGATATTGCATCTTAATGCTTGATGGTGAAAACAACATTTTTCTCCTTCCCTTAAATAGGCATTCATTGAAAGAAATGATTGCTTATCATATTTTATGCATTTTGGGGGAATTAAGTCATAACACCATCATTTTCACTTTCATACACCCTTGAGTAAATAACAACTACAAAATTAACGTTAATTAAAAGTTATCTAGAACATTTTGTTTTTAGAATATTCCACCAACATTAGACTAGGATTATCACTTTTGATTAGGCTATGAGTACAACTCTCCAAAGTATTCAAAACAAACATTAGCATCCTATGATAGGGAGACTCAAATCCAATTGTCGTATAGGCTTCTCGGATCCCCCTCTCACACATAGGTTACACGCGATGTTGCATTCATGGGATTTACAGAGATTATCCCTCCATGGTTCAACCATTTGTAGTGGTCGGATCATATATTGAGGGTTCCTCTTGAGTTTCAGCTGGTTTCATTTGGTCTCGATGCTTCGTGAACTCTAAATCTGTTCGGGGTCCTCTGGAGTTCTACTGGTCCACTTGTCCTCAGTTCTCTCGAGGAATTTCAGACATGTTATCCTACTCATACGTTCATATCAGACTGTTGACTGTACCCGCCCATGGGCTGAATATGAGTTGGTGTCCTTAGTTGCTATAATATTTAGGTACTTACACAAGGTGACGGTGAAGGGAAGTCTTCGATGTACCTAGAATAGATGTTGGTCAAACTCACTTGGGCTCCTTGAAGGGTAAATCCACAATTACTGCATGGAATCTTGCACCAAGGCGCAAGTCTGTTAAGCAGGTCGCGATCATAACTCTTCCACCATATCCTAGCCCCTTCTTGACTTGATCACGTGACATTGGATTTCATCACCAACTAGTACGGTCTTTGAGAAAAGGTTTTGTTTGTTTGGTTTGATTCCTAGATTTGATTAGTGCATGTCGTTTCTTTTTCGTTAGTTGGCCACATATTTTTTCCGTCGAATTTTCTCTACCAGCATTGACCCTCCACGTAGTTCACGTAGGGTACAAGGACTTCCTTCAAAAAACATGGAAGATTTTACCCCTTTACCCCCTCATGATATGGAGGGCTCTCCTCAATAGAGTGAGGTTCATGACATTATAACCTCATAGGAGGAAGTTTCCACCTCTTTGGAAAATTTCTGAATTGTTTCAGATTCTCTAGAGGCTTTCCGCATTCCTGTGGGTTATGACAGGCACTTTATCTAACTGAATTTGGCTAGAGAACTTGTTGTTATTGATCCTTCTAACACTCCAACTAGGTCTCATACAAGCCCTCAAGTTGGAGACTACTAACATAGTTTGAAGCCCATGCACAGTGTGAGAACTTTACAGATTAGGCATGGGTGTTGATGCACCTGTTGTGTCTCAATTACTTGAACCATTTGTTACCTATACCGTACCTTTAGATCATTTTTATTGGTATAAACATTAGTTCCATCACACCATATATTGGTCTGAATATGGAGTATGTTGGTCCAAGTTCCACCATTTCTCTCCATAAGGCCCATTCTACGATGGTCCCTCACATTGTGACTATACCCACCGATAACGTAGTGGTTAGCCAAGATCCCATTGGTACACCACTGTCATCTAGGCCTACTCTGTCACTTCCCCTTGGGTACAGAGCACTAAATCCTCCCGTTGTCAACACTACCTAGGTTATACCCAGAAGTACTGTACCTATCCAACAAGCAAGAGGAATCGGTCTTGGTGGCTATAACCCATTAAGCGGAACTATTCAGTCGTCTATGTCTGGTTTCCAAATTCTAAGAACTCTACCTCATGCTGGGGGGGAACCTCCATTTTGAGGACAACCTCTTCTTGGAGGTCAACCTCATCTCAGAGGGAAACCTCCGTTTGGTGGGAAACCTTCTCTCGGAGGGAAACCTCTGTTTGGCAGGCAACCTCCTCTCGGAGGGAAACCTCTGTTTGGTGGGAAACCTCCTCTCAGAGGGAAACCTCTATTTGGAGGCTAACCTCTGTTTGGGGGACAACCTCATGTTGGGGGGCAATCTCAAACTAGAGCGAATCATCAACCTTCTAGTCAGAATCTGTCTACAATTCCCGATTCATGGAACACCCCTCTCCTAGGAAACCCATAGTTCTCTGGGGGATATAATCCTCAAGGTCTAAAACAACCTCCTCTCTCTCAAGGAACTCATCCATATCCTCCTTATGGAAAAAATGTTTAACCCCCATATGGGAAAAAACCTAATCCAACTTATAATCCTCAAAACCCATGTGGTTATCCTCCACTTGCACATTTATCTCAAACTGCTTCTAATCCCATGTACTCTGGTCAGCAACAACCCTATGCAGGAGGACCCACTAGTTAAAATTATCCACCTAACCCAGTGTACGGTCATACTGGTGTCCCTATGCCCCACTAGTATTACCCCCAGGTAAACTGACAGCTACCTTTCCTTACTATTTTGGATCTCCCAGACTTGTCTCGGTTAACCAATGATCCTATATTTCATTACCCTTTCTGGCCAGCGATTCTAGCTAAACTCCCTTTTGGTATTCCAAAAGTTGAAGACAAAGTTAGAGAAGACCACAATAATCATGTAATGACTTTCCATTTGTGGTCTTCATCAAAATCCTTAATGGATGACTTTATATGTTTGCGTCTTTTCTAGCGAACACTTATAGAATCAACAACCAAGTGGTATATTGAACTACCATGTGGTTCTTTCCAATATTTCAACTCCCTTGCCATGTCCTTCCTCACTCATTTCCAACTACCCATTCGATACGAGACGGGTACTGAACTCTTGACCTCCCTTCAACAAACCAACTTTGTGCACATTTCTAACCATATTCATGAATGGAGACGGTGACAAAGGTTGATCAAAGCAATCATTCCTAACGAATTTTTGGCAGAATGGTTTACCAAATCACTTTTACCCCTGATTGCTCGTGATGTTGCTATGGGTGGTGTAGTTACTGAAGAAGAAGCCATTTCCAGGGCCCAATAATTAGACTTGGTGTATTCCCAATCTGGTACTTTATATGAGTTGATTACCAATGCTACCCGTGCCACTAATGATCCATCCAAACCTTCATCCTCATCACATGCAGATGGCGATATTGGTTCCATCAAGACTTAATCTACATCTCAGTCGACTAGAGCTGCACCTCGATGTGCTTCTACATCCACTCCTAGTCTGACCACACCCTCTACCTCCTCTCATACTCAAGTTTCTAAGGTGACTGCAGTTCAGTCTGCCCCCTCATAGAAAATTGGAGTTAATAAAAAGACAAAGAAAAAAAATAGAAAGACTAATAATAATGAACAACCAAAAGCTCAAAACCCACTTCCTTCTAACGAAGAGAAACCACAAATAAAACTGAAGTTCCCATGTCTTATTTGTGGTGATGATCAATGCACTCGAGACTGTCCACATCGTGATGAAGTGGCCAAACTCTTTAGAGGGAATTCTCAACCCATTATGCTTACTCAACCTTTCCCTTAGCAACAATATATGGTTGCTCAAACCCCATTTCTAGGGGGTAGTTCCAACCACCGTCCTCATGATGAAGCCTCGGCAAGTGCCCATATCTATCTCTTCAATGGGATTGATTTAGCCACTCTCTGTATGACCTATGACACACCATTTAAACCAGACAAAGGAAATATCACTAAAGGTTCTTCACAGGATCCATCACCATCGTCTGTTAGTCCTCCGTCCATCAGTCCTCCGTCTGGATCACTCCAAATCAAGAAACCCACATTCTACTCTATATTACGCCCTCCTAAGAGTACTATCCATAAATCTACCTTTAATCCTAGCTCACGTGTTTCCCAACACTACAATATCATTGAAGATCTGGCTCAAGCACTGTGTTCTATGTCTGCGTTAGAATTTCTACAGCACTGTCCTAGTCAACATAGCACACTCTTGGCTGCTATTGGTGCTTTTGATCCTGAATCGTCCAACAATATCATGTTTAACCTAGATAATTTTACATCACAACTCTCTCACCAACTTGCTTTCCATGTTGATGTTTTTGTTCACAATCAAAAAATCCACCGAATTATTCTAGATGAGGGATCCTCAACTTGTGTCATGTCTTTATCCTGTTGGAAAAGATTGAAATCACCCACACTTAATAAATCCCCAATGATGTTATGTGCATTCGATGGGCAAAGCTTTCATCCACATGGACTCCTGCAGTCCTTGTCCATCCAATTGGGTGGAAAAATTGCACTCTTGATGTCGAGGTGGTTGATGCTCCCCTTGATTGCAACTTGTTACTTGGAAGAAGTTGGTTCTATGCCATGACTGCTATTGCTTCGTCGGTTTTTCGATGTGTAGAATTTCCTCATCGAGGTAAAATTGTCACTATCAATCAGTTAGATTTTTATACATCTAACGCTCGCGTTCCTGCTACCAACAATATTCCATTCTTGGGAGATCACAAGATCACATATGAAAGCGTTGGTGTTGGCTTGTTGAAAGACTCTAGCCTCATGGGTACCTTCCCTACATCACTTCCACCCACTTCACATCATATTGCCACTATCAATATGATTTTGACTACAGTTTACCAATCCTTGGAATCATCTCACCCTTGGATTGTACCTGGTCCATTGGAATTTGATGCACTCGGTGACACCATGCCACTTAGTCCAGCCAAAAACTCATACATTGCCATATATTCTGCCTCTCCCTCTTCGAATGAACAACATCTCTTAGCACCCGATACTTATTTGATGCCATCGTGGTTAAATTCCTTGTCATCAACAATCGACTACATTTCCCAAATTTTTCCTTCCAATGAATCTATAATGGAAATCCTTAGCCTCGATGATGTAACTTGGAATGATAGCCATCATGGATCCTCTTTTCTTCCACCTCTTGAAGAAATTCAAGAAGACATACACTCTGTCTTCCCTTCTGATGTTGTTGACTTTCTGCAATCTCCCATCCTCACACAAGATACTATTTCTGAGGGGAATTTTGGAAACATTTCATCTATGATTGTTGTTGATATTGTGATCAAGGAAGGTGTCATGGAAAACATTAACCTCAGATCTAATTTTTCACCCGAGGAAGTGGTCTCTTATATCACTTTATTTAAAGAATTTCGCGATGTCTTCACTTGGAGCTATGAAGAGATGCCTGGGATCGATCTGTCAACCATTGTGCATGAGATTAAAACTTACCTAGGTATTAAGCCTGTTCGACAGAAACTCAACTCGAACCATCCTAAGAAGACTGTGGCTATTAAGGCAGAGGTTCAAAAGTGATTGAAATCTGGCTTCATTTATTCTGTCCCCTTAACAGAATGGGTTTCCAATATCATTCTGGTTACTCAGAAACAGGGGACCATCCACGTTTGTGTTGATTATAGGGATATTAACAAGGCTTGTCCCAAAGACAACTACCCCACACCCTTTATCAACCAGATTATTGATAATTGTGTTGGCAGCGTAATTTTCTCTTTTATGGATGGTTTCTCAGGATATAATCAAATTGATATCTTATCGTTTGATCAACATAAGACAACCTTCATCTTCCCATGGGGAACGTTTGCCTATCAGAAGCTACCATTTGGCTTTGAAAATGTTGGGGCTACGTTCCATCAAGCCATGTTCTACGCTTTCCATAATATCAAACATATTGCTTAACCTTACCTCGATGAATTGCCCACACACTCTGCATCCAGTTGATCCGGCCATCTCAGTCATCTACGGGCTATTTTTCTTTGATGTCGATTCTACCGCATCCATTTTAACCCATTGTTGAGACCCAAAATTGACATCCCCATTACCCTATTATACTCTTAATTTATACCTTTTTGGCCTACCTAGAGCTTGGGTGAATGACAAGAACGCTACCATTAGCCAGTGATAAGGTCATAAGGTAAAGTATGGTTAATTCATGCATTTTGTGGTTTATAGAGTTAAGGAATTAAATATTTCATGTATTAGTGCTTCAATTTACCATGTATAAATCTTTGACCTCTAGATATCCAGTGTTCCTGTATCAGCTCAATTATCTGGTACCTGTGCACCAAGACTGCCACTGTCTGAATCTGGTACCAAATGCATATAGTACTAAAATCTCGTCTGTTGCGATCTGGTACCAATGGTTGTGGACTATCGTGATCCGGTACCACCATTTGCGCACTGTTGTGATCCAGTACCATCTACCTGTCATGATCTGGTACCAATATAGAGAACTGAATGTACCAAGTTTAGCTCCAGATCGCCCAAGACAATTGGTGGATGTTTATTTTCTTTAGGAAGGCTATGTTAAAATAGTTTGTTGATTTCCTCATCCTCACGCACTTCGTGTCATGAGGATGAAGCTAAAAGATGTAACCGAATAATTAAATTTAAACATTTGACTGATTTGCAAATCATTTCACCTCCTTGTGTTTCACGACTAAGACTATTAAATAATCGTGGCAAGGATTGTGGAAGAGTAGGAGAGTTAGCATATTACCAACATGTGAAATAGTGTATGATATTGCAAGACATATTCTGAGTGAAGAGTAATAGAAGAATGCCATTTATCTCCATGTCTTGATTGTCTATGATTGAATATGAGGTGAGTTGTTAATAAAAGTTTGATGTTATGTTTTGAGATTTGAGTGAGAGTAATGTGTGGGTTGAAGACAAGCTTACTGTAGACTTCAATAGCTGACCTGTTGAAGCGGAAAGGGCCCACTGCCCAACAAAAATCAGCATCTTTGTAGATTAGCATTAGTATTTATTTTCAGTAGTGTAAACCTTAAATCAGCTGAAGCTTTAATTATGTTAGATGATAGTAGTACCACTTAGACTAGGATTTCCATTATATAATTGTTTAGAGGTCCTTACTTGCTCTGTTTTTGCATATGATCTGTTTTTATGAATTTGGTTTTTAGACATGAATGTTGGCAGCAATGGTCAGACATATTTGAAGGAGAACTATTGAAGTCCATAGCAGCACATTGAGAACCACAACATACTCAGTAGATTCACTATTGAACTACCCATGCTATGTCTTGATGATTGATGTGTGATTTCCCTTTCAAAAGTGTGGATTGCATAGTTAGTTTTCTGGGTCAGATAACATAGTTGATCTGTCAAACCAACTCCATCTCATACTTGCATGTGCCATAATGGAGTGGATAGCCTCTCTGTGAAAGACAACCAAAGTGGATTGCAGTTTGCCATTTTGATATGTTTTCAGCATGCATAATCTAGTTTAATTATATACTCGTGACATTAGAAATTGCCTTTCTTACTAGTGTCTTGTAACTCTGTTGATTACAAATCTTGGATTGATAATTAATGAGTGCATTATACTAAACATATAAGCAACACAACATTTTGGTGCCATTGTCGGGGAGTTGCAAACGATAGGAAGTGATTTTTAGCCTAGATCATTTGTATAATTTTTTTTTTTAAGGCTACTTGAGGGAGGAGGATAAAACATTTAAGACGTGAGTGAAGAGCCATGCGACCACTAGAGTGGGGTTCTCCGAAGCCAGGTTTCCTTCTTGCCTTCTAGATAGAATTAGGATTTCAATTCAGTTAAAGAATCAACTTTCCATTTTATGCATAGATATAGAGATAACAAGGGTAGATTTGTAAGCTCCAAAGATTNCCCACTAATCCAATTGACACTGGTGTAGGAAAAATTCCACCAACAGAAAATTCAAGGGGAGCCAGCGAGGCTCTAGAAGGAGAACCTAAAACGAAAGAATCAGTATTGGGACAGGAAGAACGTGAGTCTGCTGAACATTTAGGAGACACAGAAAATCCATTTTCTGAACCATCCATCAGTATAATGGCAGAAGAAGAAGGAAATGCAACCACAAAGACTGAGACTTTTGGGTTTCCAATCTTGGATATTTCTAGAAACATCAGCATGAAGAATATCCCACTATCATCGTTACCCACTTTCAGAGGTATGTCAATTGAAGACCCAGATTTATTTTTATTCGAGTTTGACATATTATGTAGAATCTATAGCTACTCAGACGTTATGTCATAAACTTAAGCTTTTTCCTGCTACAATGAAAGATTCATCCTTAAGATGGTTCATGAGCTTAGGAGAAAATATAATCCTTTCTTGGGATCAAATGAAAGACACATTTTTACGAAAATACCAAGACTATTGTAAGGATAATGTTAAAAACGACATTTTAAAAATGCAGCAAACAGAAGATGAAAGCCCTGAAGACTACTTAGAAAGGTTCTTATACAACTATCAAAAGTCAAAACTATTCACCATAGACCCAACTGTAGTAAGAACTGTATTCTTGAAAGGTCTCATAGATGATTGCATAGAAGTTTTAAACTTGTTGAGTTCAGGAGATGTACACCAAAAACCTTTTTCAGAAATTGCAGATTACTGTAGGAAATACTCAAGAGGACAAGCTAAAATAGGAAAAGGACCAAGAGATCCTTTTAGCATAAACACAAAACAAAGCTCAGGGACTGTCACCATAACTGAGTTAGGAAACTTATTGGAGAACTTTAAAACATATATCTTGAGCACAATAAGTAACCAATTAGATACTCTGAAACTGAAAAAGAAACAAGAAGAAGATGATTTGGTAATATTTTTTTCATAGATGACGAAATAAGCACAATAGCGAGAAAGAATGCCCATTAAATGTCATAGAAATCTTTGGTTTGTGTACACTAGAACATCCCACATCTGATTGTCCAACCTTGCTTGAGCTACAAGCCATGTATAGGGGAGGAGGAGTCTCACAAGAATAACCATACCCTTCTAGAAGAATTTGGAGAGCCCAAAATCCCAATACATTTTATGATCCTAATACACAATATCAACAACAACAATGGGGTCCTTCCCCAGTGACCTATCCACAATGGACACCTCAACAAACTCAACCTTGGCAACAAGGTTGGAGGGGACCTATGTATGGAAATCCCTCTTACCCTACATATCCACAGTACCCTGCAAACATTTCCCAATTACTACTTGGATTCAACCCTTCCATAGATGCAAGCCTTACTCCCACCTCCTATACAACAACAATTTACAACCCCCTTGAACCCTAATCAACAACAGTAAGTATCTATAAATGCCAATCAACAACCAAAAAACCAAGTTGCCCACAATCCTCCAAGACCAACAACAATCCCTACCCATCCAATCCCTAACCCCAATAATCGACCCACCCACCCTATGCAGAATACAGAAGTTCAAACCTTTCCCACCTATGAAATTGAACTACGATCGGGGAAAGTTGTAAACCAATCATATACTGCAATAATAATTCAGGAAGAAAATGATAATCATTCTAAGGAAGAAAACACTCAAACCACCCCCGCGGAAGAAGAGGCCTCTCCTCCTATTCCAATCACTTCTCAGTCTGTACGAGTACCCAAAAAAATTAATCTCCCACCTTACTCTAAAAGACTATTAGTGAAGAAACCTGACCCACCCTTGCACATAGATATAGAAGATGAACTATGAAACGTGTGCATAAAAATACCTTTGTTGCAAGACATTAAGGATATCCCTATATACGCCAAAATCATAAGGGATATTTTCATTAAGAAACCATGAAGGAAGAAGAAGGAAACTCCCCTTGTTCAGGTAGTGGGACAATTATCTGAATTTATTTATGAAATTTCATACAAATATAATGACCCTGGAAATCCAGTAGTCACTGTCGAAATTAATGGCATTTCTCTACCAAACACACTCATTGATTTGGGTGCAGCTATGAATGTAATGCCTTTTGACACTATGAAAAATCTCCAAATCAACCAGTTAAGACCAACCCAAACCATGATCGAGTTGGCAGATAAGTCAGTCATTAGCCCTGCAGGAAGTCTAGATGACGTCACAGTCACTTTAGCTTCTTCGGAATATCTAGTAGGATTTTTAGTCATCTATTCTAAATCATCCTCCAAAACCAGGACACCCTATGGTTCTTGGACACCCTTGGCTAGCCACAGTAGATCCCTTTATCAGTTGTCGGTCTGGTGAGATGACTATATCCAATGGAACAGATAGCCAAAAACTTGTCCTCTTCCCTCCTGCCCAACCGGCACAGGAAAGACCTCTTTGGTTAGAAAACCCTTATGGAGAGGAAGATTGCATCAGACCTCTATTAACACTTGAACAAGTAAGAGGAATACAAGAACAATCAGATGAACAAGTCTTAAGTTTATTTTTGGCTGACACAAATTGCATTGAATACCCAAGGTCTTTTGCAGAATTGTCACATATTTTTAGTTATGAATTTCAACAAACTTGGCACCCTGATATCACTCAATTATATAATTTATCGCCAACCTCCTCAGATAAGGAAGAAACTACTAAAATTGTTGAAATTAGCCCAGGAAAACCGTTGTATGTCAACTCTAGTTTGGAACCAGAATAAAAGACACAACTGATTGAAATGCTCCAAAGAAAATTTGATGCCTTTGCATGGGATTATGCAGACATGAAAGGCATTCACCCTGACACATGCACACATCATAGCTACACTAATGACCAAATCAGACCAGTTAGATAGCCTCATCGAAGAATGAATACATCCCTTAAAGATATTGTAAAAGAGGAATTGCAAAAACTCCTTCGAGCCAATCTCATATACCCCATTTCAAATAGTCAATGGGTATCACCACTTGTCATAGTTCCCAAGAAAAACGGTAAGTGGAGGATATGTGTAGACTTCCGAGAGTTAAATAAAGCCACCCATACGTATTATTTTCCCTTACCATTTATTGATCAGGTGTTGGATACTCTATCCGGAAAGAAGTATTTTTCGTTCTTGGATGGTTTTAGTGGTTACAACCAAATACAAATAGCACCCGAAGACCAGGAGAAGATCACTTTCACCTACCCTTGGGGCACATATGCTTATAGGGTGCTCCCTTTCGGACTTTTCAATGCCCCAACCACTTTTCAAAGAGTTGTCCTAGCCATTTTCTCTGACTTGACCAATGATTGTGTGCAAGTCTACATGGATGACTTTACAGTCCATGGACAAGACTTCTAGGAAGCATTGACCAATCTAGAAAAGGTCTTGATTAAGTTTAAGGAAACAAACCTTTCCTTAAGTAATGAAAAATAAAAAATGATGGTCACTGAAGGTATTGTTTTGGGATATCACATTTTCGGTTCTGGAATGAGAGTTGATCCGGAAAATATTAATATCATCACACAAATCAAAATACCTTCCTCACAAAAGGAAGTCCATAGCTTTTTAGGACATGCTGGCTACTATAGAAGATTCATTCCAAATTTTACAAGCCTAGCTACCACTTTATTCAAATTATTATCTAAAGAAGCCGAATTTAAGTGGGATAATGAATGCCAAATCTCTTTCGAAATTATAAAAAAAAAATTATCAACTACCCCTGTGTTAAGAGGACCAAATTGGTCCCTTCCTTTTCATATCTGTACCGATGCCTCAGACATATCCCTTGGGGTAGTCCTTGGACAAAGAGAAAATAAAATGCCCTATGCTATTTACTTCATCAGTAAGAATCTGTCTCCAGCTGAAGTTAATTATACGGTCACAGAAAAATAATTGCTAGCTGTAGTCCATGCTATCAATAAATTTAGACACTATATTATAGGATATCAAGCTTTTGTACACACTAATCATTCATCCATCAAATTTTTAATGAACAAACCTGTAACAAATCCTAGAGTTACACGCTGGCTCTTATTATTACAAGAGTTTAATATCAACATTATTGATAGACTTGGTAAAGATAATATTGTGGATGATTTCTTCTCTAGAATGATTCATCTGAGAGATAATGCACCAGTAGAAGATAAATTTCCTGATGAAAATTTATTTTCTATTTCTACATTCACTCCGTGGTATGCAGATGTCGCTAATTATCTTGTGACAGGGAAGATGCCTAAAAAATTGTCTCCTAGAGAAAAACAGAAAGTAATCCAACTAAGTGAAAATTACATGTGGCATGATGATTGCCTCTACAAAACAGGACCAAATTTGGTGATCAGGAGATGTGTAAGGGAAGATTAAATACATAATATTTTGCAAGCCTGCCATGATGGTCCTTGTGGAGGACACTTCGCAGACAAGAGGACCGCTTACAAAGTTCTGCAATCTGGTTACTACTGGCCCCATATTTTCAGAGATGCTAAAACCTATGTATCCAATTGTGATGAATGCCAACGAATGGGTAAGCCTACTGCACGAGACCAAATGTCACTTCAAGCCCAAGTAGTCATTGAACCATTCGAGAAATGGGCATTAGATTTTGTAGGGCCCATTAACCCTACATCTAAAAAGAAAAAGTATATACTTGTATGCACTGACTACGTGACTAAATGGGTTGAAGCAAAAGATTTACCAGCTGCAAGTGAACAATCAGTGGTAGATTTCCTTTTTAATGATATCTTTACTAGATTTGGTGTACCA
>SNQJ01S0007670.1:577630-611933 GCA_010110895.2 Picea sitchensis
AGCACTTCAAAGAACTACCCTCATTCAAGAATAGAGAACAAAATGGCATGACAAGTATCTCAAAAAGAAAAAATTTCAACAAGGAGATTGGGCCCTATTGTATGACAGCAGATTCAAGAACTTCAAAGGTAAGTTAACCACCCGTTGGATGAGACCTTACGAAATTGACACTTTCTACGATAATGGTTCAATCAAGATAAAGACAATTGATGAACAACAGACACCACTACTTGTGAATGGTCACCGGTTGCGAGTTTACAACAAACCTCTGTCAAAAGAAGAATTCATGACTCGTATACTAGAGAATTCAGATATGCAAATGATCAGTAAGGAAGGAGACCCTCCTACTGATCCACATTGATTGATTGGTTTATTTGAAATTTGTGTACATAGGTGTGGATCAAATTTTGTTAATAAGCTGAAGGTAACAAGAGATTCTTACCCCCTTTTGTTTTACTTTCGCAATTTTATTTATTTATTTATTTTGTAAGTAAATTTCTATAATTTATTTGATCCTTCATGGACTTGCTAAACATCAGTTAGTAGGCATCAACAATATTTTTGTCTTCTTCGGTACTAGAAATCTTGTTCTGGTCTGGTACCAGCAGTCCGGTACCAATAGTTCGGTACCAGTCCAATACTAGAAGTCTATCCTTCTATAGTACTATCAAGACACATTACCTAATTGACAAAGCATACTACGCATACTTCAAAATATTATGTCAATTAATATAAAGTATGAAGCCATGCAAACAACCACTTAAGCTAGAACCAAGAAGCCGAATGCAGTATCAAATGACAACCCTTGTGAAGCAATAATTTATTTTGGTTCTGTTGACAACTAAAGGGAAGTATTTTAATTTCTTTTGGTTCTGTTGCTAAGAAGTATTTTAATTTCTTTTGGTTTTGTTGCTTAAAATCAAAATAAAAGAGGAACACAATCCTTACCTATGATTTCTCAAAAGAACCATAATCTGCTTCAAAGACTAGAAGTTTCCTTTACCTAGTATTTCAGCATGATTTAAAGGAATAAAATATATTAGCCTATAAGTAACTATCTCACCCTAACCAGACTTCAATAGTATTCATTGGATTATCTTATTAAAGAGTAACATATGGGTATATGAACACTCTCTACCATGGGCACACTACCAAAACTTTTATGGAAGAGGATGTACCAGCACCCTAAGGAAACTTTAGGCCATTCTCTTATGGACAAATTCAGACAAAATTGTACATCTGGATCACTCTAAAGAAAATAATGTGCATAAAAGTTTATTTTTCCTTTAGGCAAATCTTTAAAAGACATCCAAAAGAAGAGTATATGCATTCCAACCCAATACCATCCTAGCTCGTAAAAAGGTTTTCATACAAGCCTCCACTGTCACCGTGCAAATCACTCTTTAATAAAAACCAAAATAGGTGACTATGGACAAGAAGCCTCTGATGGAAAAAAGGTTTAAGACACTAACCCGCTGGTACCGGTCTATGGTATGACTAGGCAAACCCATCAGGGTACTGAACATGCCTATTGGCAATGGGGAATTCTTCTTGGGGAAGGCACCTCTCACTAATTATCACAACTACCCCACTGGAGTACTGAATAGGCTTACTGGCAGTGGGTTCTGGTTGAAAACTTCACTTTTGAAAACTAAAACAAAAAGAGCAAAGGCCACTATTGGCTTTCATGAGATACAAACTCCAAATTAATCAAAAACATAATTACTTCAAGAAAATGTCCATTTGAGAATCACCCTAAGTCAACTTACCGGTTTGACATCTAAAGCCTACATTACCTAAGAAGGAAACTTCTTAAGAGTGGAGCCCTAACTAGGGAGTCTAATATACTTATATTGTGAAATTTATCTATAAACATCCAATGATAGTAAATCTCTAAAGCTAGTTAGGTGGGATCTATTCTTCTAGCAAACATATAAATATTCCCTATTTCACTGTTGAATGCTACCTTTGTCAATAATCCCTCAAAAGAAGGGCAATTTCACTTTTTAGGTATTAGATCATATGCTAGGTGATAAATGTACTTCTCGAATTTGATTGGTTTCTTTTGGTCTTATCATCTTTTCTCCATTATGATATAAAATGTTGAATCTTCTTGCATACAAATATACAACATCTTCTGCACGGGGGAAGGTCAAAGAGCCCCTTCATAACTCTTTTTCAGACTCATGTGATCACCCTGCAGAACCAAATATAGAAGAAGATAAGCACAAAAGAAGTACAGGATATTCCCGTACCAAGTTTTCAAGAAACTTCAGTCTAAAAGGATGAATTCTGACAATTTACAAGCAGTTTCACATGCTATGGGTATTAATCATACAAAGGTAAAAGAAAAGGTCACATGGTATTTATTTTCCTATGCTCATAAAACTACAATAAGCATGAAAATATATAATAGATCTTATGACTTTAGTTTTAAACCCATGCGTCTACCCCTCATACCCATATGCCTAAACCTAATCAATCCTCTCATAGCTCTTGAACATGGTTAAGGGAAAAAATCATATCAAAATATGAAGCATGTATAGCAATGATAAGCCATGAATATATTTCATCCTTAAGCAATTCACGAACCTATCTTATATCATGAACCATGATCTAACAACAAATTCACCACCCGAACGTCCAATCGCCTATCCCAAAATGATGCCTTGAACACCCAACATCTTGTCCTCATCATTACAGTAATGGGTAGAAATGAAATGGCTTATCTGGTGGTGAAGCGATCTAGATAAGCCTCACCTGGTCATAAATTTGTCCTTAGGACATCCTTACTTAAACTTACCATTCACATTACCAATAACATCACCATATTCCCCCTTGTCATGAGCTTTCTCCAGTCCTGAGCCTACTCCTTTCCAGTACCAAACCCTTACCTCATCAATTGACCAAACCCTTGTGCTACAACCCAATCCTTTTCTCACAACTTATAATGATGGTGGTTAGTAGACACGAACCGATCTTCCAAATTTATAGGGAAACCGAGGAGTTCCAATTATGTCAAGAAAAATATGCTAGATCGGGATGGATGCCATTTCTGGAAAAATTCATAGGCTGGCACAAGAAGATATCTCACGAATTTATTCAGAGTTATGATGGAGATATTGCACATATAGGTAATCTACAACTGATAATCAACGAAGCAACCTTAAGGGAGGTCACGAGACTACCTAACAAAGGATCCAAATACTTCAAAGGTGTAAGAATCAACAAACAAATGTGCCAACAATTCTTGAAAGAATATCATCATCACCCTGACTGGAAAAGGGGATCTCGAGGAACTACATCAAGGAAGAGTTTCATCCAATAATTACTAGTCTTCAACGATTTGTCACTTGTGAGGGCAGGTATGATGTGACCTTCATATATCATCTTAGGCTTCTATTACATTTTGAAGGAGGCCCTGAAATTGATTTCCCATATTTTCTATGGATGAGTTTGAACAAAATGGTAAGAGGTTTTAAATCCATCTCCAAAATAGAGAAGACTAGTATTTACCATCAAGGTCTCATTAAAATGATAGTTTTACATGAACTTAGGAAACAAAGAATTAGTTGGAAAACCCTTATCACTCAACATCTTCCCACAGAAAACAAACCTATGGAGGAAACCCATCATGCTCCAAAGAAAAATAAGGAACCTCAAAAGCAAAAGGGCACGAAGGATAAGACAACTCCACCATCATCTAGGGCAGTGAATCAACATGAAAAATCATGGTCCTCTTCCACAGTCAATAAGACTTTTAAAATCTCCGAATCAAAAGGTAAAAACAAATTAGGAGAGGAGACTTCAACGGTGGCAGTTGAGAAAGAGAGTCATCTGACAAAAATGATGAAGAAAGGGAAGCATAGCTCAGAAACTAAAAGTAAACAGTCTGTGGCACAACCCCCTATCACCATTTCACAATCAGAAAAGAAGAAAAGGAAGCCTGTGAGCATCCCTGATATGATACCTCCTTGTAAAAGAACCATGAGGAGTATGGCAAAGAAATTAAAAACAATATTCAGTCCTCATACACAGGAAGATCCAATCGATCTTACTTCCCCTTCTGAGGATTTATCACTCCAAGATGGCATCCCTAGTTTGACCGAGGAGCAAGAGACTCTTACTTTATGTGGGATGAGGAAGGAAGTCGAGGAAAGGGAGTGCATCCTGCCAATAATGATGGAGTCAACAAAGACCTTGACAAAAGAACAAATGAAGAAAAAGATTGGGGAATTGCAAAAACAAAATTAGAAACTCAAACAAGAAGTGAAGGAATACCAACTCTTGGACACATATATCAAAAAGGAAAATGAGAAATTGAAAGCAACCAGCCAACAACTTCAAGACGACCATGAAGAGATTGCTAACAAGCTCAAGAAGGGATTACAACTCCTACAATACGTTAGGGTCATCAAAAGGGAGCTGAAAGAAGAGGCTTTATCCATCAACATCATTGATCCACCAAAGTAAAGAACACAGTCTCAAGTTTTGAAAATTTTGGGTTTGTTTCTAGTTGCATGAGGACATGCAATGATTTTGGCATGGGGGAATGTTGAGACCCGAAATTGACATCCCCGTTACCCTATTATTTATACCTTTTTGGCCTACCTAGAGCTTGGGTGAATGACAAGAATGCTACTATTAGCCAGTGATAAGGTCATAAGGTAAAGTATGGTTAATTCATGCATTTTGTGGTTTATAGAGTTAAGGAATTAAATATTTCATGTGCTAATGCTTCAATTTACCATGTATAAATCTTTGACCTCTAGATATCTAGCATTCCTATACCAGTTCAACTATCCAGTACCTGCGCACCAAGACTGCCACTATCTGAATCCGGTACCAAACACATCTGGTACTAAAATCTCGTCTGTTGCGATCCGGTACCAACGACCGTGGACTGTCATGATCTGGTACCACCATTTGTGCACTGTTGTGATCTGGTACCATCTACCTGTCATGATCTGGTACCAATATAGAGAACCGAATGTACCAAGTTTAGCTCCAGATTGCCCAAGACAATTGGTGGATGTTTATTTTCTTTAGCAACACTATGTTAGAATATTTTGTTCATTACCTCATCCTCGTGCACTTCGTGTCATGAAGATGAAGCTAAAATATGTAATCAAATAATTAAATTTAAACATTTGACTGGTTTGCAAATCATTTCACCTCCTTGTGTTTCACGACTAAGACTATTAAATAGTCGTGGCAAGGATGGTGGAAGAGTAGGAGAGATAGCATATTACCAACATGTGAAACAACGTATGATATTTCAAGACATATTCTGAGTGAATACTAATAGAAGAACGCCATTTATCTCCATGTCTTGATTGTCTATGATTGAATATGATTTGAATTGTTAATAAAAGTTTGATGTTATGTTTTGAGATTTGAGTGAGAGTAATGTGTGGGTTGAAGACAAGCTTACTGTAGACTTCAATAGATGACCCGTTGAAGAAGCAAGGGCCCACCGCCAAACAAAGGTCAGCATCTTTGTAGATTAGCATTAGTATTTATTTTCATTAGTGTAAACATTAAATCAGTTGAAGCTTTAATTCTGTTAGATGATAGCAGTACCGCTTAGACTAGGATTTCCATTATATAATTGTTTAGAGATCTTTACTTGCTCTATTTTTGCATATGCTATGCTTTTATGAATTTGGTTTTTAGACATGAATGTTGGTAGCAGTGGTCAGACATATTTGAAGGAGAACTAGTGAAGTCCACAACAACACATTGTGAACCACAACATACTCAGTATATTGACTATTGAACTACCCATGCTATGTCTTGATGATTGATATGTGATTTCCCTTTCAGAAGTGTGGATTGCATAGTTAGTTTTCTGGGTCAGATAGCAGAGTTGATCTGTCAAACCAACTCCATATCATACTTGCATGTGACATAATGGAGTGGATATCCTCTCTGTGAAAGGCAACCAAAGTGCATTGCAGTTTGCTATTTTGATTTATTTTCAGCATGCATAATCTAGTTTAATTCTATACTCATGACATTAGAAATTACCTTTCTTACTGGTGTCTTGTAACTCTGTTGATTATGAATCCCGGATTGATAATTAATGAGTGCATTACACTAAACATATAATCAGCACAACACCCACATAAGTGTATTTTCCCTATCGAATCAGGCCGACTACTCGGATTTGTTTTCTCCAAGGATGGGATTCGGGTGGATCCCTTAAAGATTAGAGATATTCTAGATTTACCCCCACCTACTAACCTACGAAAACTCCAAAGTTTGCAAGGGAAAGAAAACTTTCTGCGCCGATTTATTTGTAACCACGCTGAGATCTCTAAAGGATTCACGTGATTGTTGCAGAAAGATGCCCCTTTCATCTGGGATGACACTGCTCAATGATCATTTGATGCTCTTAAGAATGACCTAACACACACTCCTTTGTTGCATCCTCCAAACTATATGAAGGATTATATCCTTTACTTAGCAGCCTCTACTTCCACTATTTCCATGGTGTTAGTTCAAGAGGACTCTTCTAGTGAAGAACATGTGATTTATTATGTGAGTAAAAGTCTATCTGGACCAGAACTCCGTTATTCACATGTTGAGAAGTTGGATCTGGCAGCCATCATCACTGTCCAGAGATTTCATCATTACATTCTGTTACACACCACCATGGTTATCGCAGAATTGAATCCCATGTATCACATTCTAACACGTCAAGTTCTTTGGGGAAAATACTCTAAATGGATTGTAATCCTTCAAGAATTCAATCTTGAATTTGCGAAGTCCAAATCCAAAAAGTCCTTGGTGTTCGTAGAGCTCATTTGTGATTTTCCCCATGTTGATGAAGATACTGAGCCTATATATTATGTTCCTGATGAATATCTATTCCTCATTAGCATTTATGATCCCTGGTATGAAGACATCATTCTCTATCTCCAAACACAACATTTTAAACTAGATATCTCTCGTGAAGAACGTCATCGTATTCACCACCACTCTCATTGTTATCTTATTATCGGTGATACTTTATATCACCATGGGATTGATACCATCCTGCGATGATGTCTGACTCACGAAGAGGCCGAACATGTCCTCAATGACTGTCACCTTGGAGCTTGTGGCGGTCACCTTTTTGGAATGGATACAACCCAAAAAATTTTACATGTCGGATACTTTTGGCCCTCCATCTTCAAGGATTGTATGGAGGCCATAAAAAAGTGCCCACCCTGCCATGTTTTTCAACACAAGGCATGCACCCACCCTGCTCTGTTGCATCTGGTTATTTCCATCGACTGCTTTTCCAAATGGGGCATCAATTTCATGCAGAGTAAGCCTACCTCAACCGAGGGGTACGGTTATATAATAGTCTTCATCGATTACTTTACAAAATGGGTTGAGGCTATGCCTACCTTTTTGAATGATGGTCATACTATATAACTTTTATTTTTTAATCACATCATCACTCGCTTTTGTGTTCCACAAGCCATTGTCACTGATCATGGTTCCCATTTTCAAAACTAGATGATGAATGAGTTGCAAACCAAGTTGGATTTTTTCGATGAGAACTCATCCCCATATTATCCTCAAGATAACAGACAAGTTGAAGCCATCAAAAAGGTCCTCAAAACTATGATCTAATAGATGGTAGGGGAAAACAAGATGTCTTGGCATTTACAAATATTCTCCGATCTCTAGGCTTATCGGACCTCAGTAAAAACTACTACTGGATTCACTCCTTTCCATCTAGTATATGGAATTGAGGGTTTTTTACCGATCGAGTGCGAAATTCCTTCACTAAAAATTAAAGTAGAACTCTTGCCCCACACTTCTACAAAAGAAGAACGTTTCTTACATCTAACTAGGTTGGATGAAACATGTCGTGATGCTTCTCTCATCAATGAGACGTATGAAAAACGAATAAAAAATAAATATGACAAGTTTTTTCATCCTCCCACTTCTGTAGAAGGAGACCTAGTCCTCGTTTACGACCAGGCTCATGACAACTTAGGGACAGGGAAGTTATAACCTCTATGGCATGGTCCTTACATTGTGAAACATGTACTACATAGAAGCACCTATGAGTTAGTTGATTACGATGGAATTTCCCTGGGTGAGCCCCGGAACAGGCTTTACCTGAAGAAGTACTATGCCTAGGGCATCTAGCATACGTTCTTTGTACACTATTGTATTTTTATTTTTTGGTGTGTCTTTTTCTCTTTTGTGCACGCGTTTTTCCTTAGCCACTTATACTGTGTCTTGAGTTTGCATGTGCAGATGACATCCTCCTTTCCTATCTTTGTCAGGTTTATAGATGGCACTAGTCGACACACTCAGAACATTGCTTCTGCAACTTGGGTCATTTACCACTCTGATGAGTTGATGATTTCAGGAGGTATTTTCTTATGATCGGTAATTAATAACATGGAAGAATATCATGTTGTCACCATACTTTTAACCGAAGCCTCTTCCCCAGGTGTTTCTCATATAATCATCAACTTGGAATCTCAACTCGTAGTTTGTCAACTCAATCGAACCTATGCTATTCGCAATGCTATCCTACTACGTCTCCATCTACGGGTTCTCCATCTTGAAAGAATGTTTGATTTTATTGAATACAGACACATACCAAGAGAACTCAACACGATTTCGTATTTGTTAGCTAATTAAATCATGGATAGGTATCTCACACATAGATGAGTTTTCGTAAAGGAAATAAATCAAACCATATATCATCATGTAAATTAAAATAAATCATATACAAGACATCATTACAAGGAAATCATTTGGCACTGTAAAAACTCGGAAATGTATATACATATATATATGGCGTGACTGAAAATGTTTGATTACATCAAAAATGGTAAATGGATAGGCAAAATGTGGGTCACACCCATGAACATCATCATATAGACTATACAATCTCCAGGAAGCATTATAATCTTCCTGCATTACATTATTCTCTGAGTAACATATCACTGCATGAGATACTATCCTTAGTAGAGAGTTAAGACTCTCAGGCACCCCCACAGTGTGTCTGTGTAGATGTAGTGGCACTTCCCACCTATTGAGTGGAGGGACACTTGTCTTGAGGCCTTGGAGGTTTCTTTCAACCTTCTAGAGTCCTCTTGCTACTACCCCCTGATCAACTACAATCTGAGCATCTTCATGATGCCCCAATGCTGACATATCTACTGGACATGTTGCTCCCCTATTTGCATGATGAAATGATACATCTATTAAAGACTCTCCTATGTACCCAAAAAAAATAATATAATGTTTTTAAAATAAAAAAAAACACTTAACAATATCGTTTTTGGTTTCTCACCTAACGCATCCCAATCCTCTCCTACTGGAAGAAATAAGTCCATGCTTCCTCGAAAATCTACTCTGGAATATGGAAAGTCTTCTATCATGATCAATTGGCATCTCATCCAAGAAAAGAAATCACCGGTGAATTTAAACTCTGAATTTGAGCTTAGTCTGGGAGACAGGCTAGTCCACCGCTCCATACGTGGTTCTCCCACTGGTCGCACTGCTAATGAAATTTGAGGTTGCATTTGGGGAGTGCGTTCTAAGAAGAATGAAACCAAGAATGAACCATATCTGAACTGCTTCTGGTTCCCTGCTCTACATCTTGTGATTTGTTCCTTCACATTATGAAGGAACCCTGCACTCCAGTTGAATAGTGTTGGCTATAAACACTGTAAGCCATAAGCCACCTGTGATCTTGAGACTAGGTGCACACTGGTACTTCCTGCTATACTTGTAATGGAAAATAGGATGGATCAAAGAGGTAAGTCTCTGCTATATTTGATTGCAATCCTCCCTCCCACTAGTCTCGCTCCTGGGACACAATGGTTTGCCAAATACTCATCCATAGGTGCAAGAAGTTCTCTTTGCCCAGATAAAGCTATGGGAACCCCTCTTTTTGAAAGACCAGTTATGAAATATACATCTTCCAACTTGATGGTAAGAAGGTGTGTTCCCATCTAGAATTCTATCTCTGCAATGTTCCATAGCCTGATCATGTATTCAAGAAGAAGAATCTCCTTCTTCATTTTTTGCTTTTTAAAGAATTTGAGGAGACTACAATTCCTCAAAGAGGATCTCAATCGGGGACTTTGAAAAGTGGCCACATGATCGAGCTCATGTTATCTTTCTTTCCACACAAGCATGTTGCCAAAATCACCTGCAATTGTCAATAAAATTCATTAAATAACGATTTCGGTGAATTTTTGGCAATTTGAAAACTTTAAAAAATGATTATTTTATTTTGAAAAAGAAAAATGCCCTCTTTGCATGAACATAGGAGAGCCAATGCACCCTTACATTAGCCATCAAGCGTTCAAAAATTCATAATGACCTCTTCATATTTTGAGCACATGTTGGTCATTTTTGAGCATTTTTTTTCTTATGGTTTTTTTGGCAGCGCCCTCATAGCCACTACATCAGAGCATTGGCGCGCCCTTCATTATCTAGGAGGGGATTTTTCCAAGCCATTCAACACTCCCCCACAAATTTTAGAGGAGCATCGAGCTTTTTGGGTGCTTGGGCCGACCCAGGGCATCATTTTTTATAAATATTTGTTTCCTTAAAACAAGATGTGAATCATGCAAATGAAAGAGAGGGAGAAGAGAACTAACCTGGTCCAAACTATGAGGAAAATGATTAACCGTATCTCCAACAATGAACAATGAAAGATTCAGCTCCAAAGCACAAATTCTCCACTGCTACAAATCTTTGCACAAATGAAATGAAAAATGACATTTTTACCCCTTTTTACTATTATACATTTGATTTTTACATAATATATAGTTATTTTTGGGCTTTTGAGAAATATTTGGAGGCCTACTAATCCCATGGAATGTAGTTTTGACATTATTTGTAGGTTTTGAAGCAGGTTTATTTGTTTTATGTTGTCACATTCATGAGCATAGTCTTCGTTTGTTCTTAAGCTCAAACACATGAGAATGCGTCGAGTAAAATTTTATCTCTTTTTCGGACCCGCATGGATACACAAAAAAGGAACCCCTTGGAGTCATCTTTAAGACCTTTTTAGACTCTCTAAACATTAAAATATTGTCAAGTGATCTTTCTTCCTTTCCCACTCATTAAAAGGTTTGAAAGCGCATCTTTTGAGTGATAATTTATCTCTTTTTCGGCCTCGCGAGACTAATATTATGAAAAAGGACCACATTGGAGTCGTCTTTAAGTCATTTTCAGACTCTCTAATTATGAAAAACAACCGATGTTACCTTCTCTGGACTCGATAAACCATCATACATTGAAGGGACCATATGGGACCAAACCCTTACTTCTTCTAGTTCGTTAAACAAAGGAAGAGGAACTTACTGAAGGTAAGTTATATCGAGCATGTGTTACCCTCCTTGAGCTCATTAAACTAAAAAGAGGTACTCGTCTATCTGGATGGGGGAAAAATTGAAACAAGCAAGCCACACATTTTTTGAGAACTTCATTAGTACCCTTATAGTCACCCTTGAACACGAAATTTTATCTTTGCACGCATTTGAATGTGTTGAACCTCTGCATTGAGCCAATCCTTTAAGTTTCCTTACTCCTTTGCGTCACCCGAAGTAAAGTCACAACATCCATTGCATTATCAAATTTGTTCCATGTCAAGTTTTTGTTGTCATGCCTCAGTGTTCAAGGGAATTATCTACCTCGAGAGTCAACCATCACAAAAATCTTGTTTCAATACCCGTTTTAGTCCATGTTCATTTGATCCACCAATTACATCTATGTGTTCATTTTGTGTCATTAATGGGGGATACATCAAGACCCTCCTTCGACAAGTCTATTCTTGTCGACTTCAACACATTATCTAGTAGATAGACTTAGAAACCAATTAGTACTTTGGGACCTGCATGCCTTAATGGCAGGCCTCTTCACGTCCGACAATAGGTTTACATCATTTACCTCTAATTGGATGATTCCATGGATGTTCAACTTCATCTCATCCATTCACATTTGTTGGAATGTACTAGAGTACCTTGGGAATCATTAACATCAATGGTGATCTCCCACATGCTTGTTAACGGTTTGCCTCATTGACCAGTAATCAAGTGGTTTTTTCCATGTTCGACATCAGGACATATATTCACATGGTTAGATTTGTACTACATCGGGATTGGTAAGAAGACCCTGGATTGATTCATCACTCTAATATCTACTTTTCCCAGGTTGTGATGGAGTTTCTTTGAACATCGACACATATACTGTAACATAGATCCACTTTGCATTGGTCATGGCTATGTCTTGTCATATCATAGATCCACCGTGTATTCTTCATGGCTACAATCAGTTCAGGTCATATGAGTATAGATACACATTGTATCTTCAGTGGCTATACCTTTTTGTTAATATAATTATGGATCCGCAGTGTATTCTATGGCGGCCATACCTGAAAAAGTCTTTACCACTCAAGCATAGGTATGCCTGCCTTGGATTTGAAACATGTCATAATATTTTTTTGATGGTTGTCTGCAGCTTTTTCCAGACTCTCTGCGTCCATACCCTTGCTCGAAAAAGTCTACAAAGTACTTCAGTCATCATCATTTTTTGACTTTGCACTTTGGGGGGCAATTTGTTACACATCAAAATCACTCATTGCAATGATGGCTAGTGTCATCGTTACAAATATGGAAATTGTCACATATTGGTTGCAAGTGTCACAATCATTATATTTTCTATGTCATCCCTCTAAAGACATCATAAAGACACTTAAGACACCTCGAATACTAGTCTTGAAGAAGAGAAATCAATTGACAAGGAGTACAAGCCTTTTGCCACTGAAAAAGCCACTGAAAAATCAATTTTGGAAGGGATATATCCCCTACCTACTGTAAGGGAGCGCTGGTTCTCTGTACCCTCTTCTGGGGGAGCATTCCAATGCTCTGTGCCCCTTTTGAAGGAGCGTTGGACTTTTTTCGGCGAATTTTGGCTTTTTGGAGGAAATCGGGGAAGAATCCCCTCAATATCTGAAGGTGGTTGGATTTGAATATGAGGTCAAGGCATGATCTTAGGGGAGATCCACAACTAAAGGAGAGGAATCCTCAACTTATCCTAAAGATCTCTGAAGTGGTTAGGCCTCTCCAAGCCTATATAAGGAGGCCTCCTCATGGTGAAATGGAGATAGATATAAATAGAGAAGCACCTAACTTATGATCTCATAAGGAAGGACATTGAAACATAATCAATGTAGATTACTTGATCAAAGGGGTTGGACAAGGAGAGTTGGAAGAAGCTACCGCACCTTCATCATAGGATTGTAATTATTCTTCATTTGTTCTCATTAATAGACATACATGCTTCACTTGTTTCTTTCAAGTTTATGTTTGTTACACATGAACTTGTCTTCAATAGATAGATCTGTATTTGAGATAATCTCAGTAGAATAGGAAGCTTGTTGTATCTTTTTTTGTTCCACAAGACCTATCGAGGAGCTCAATATTGAAGTTAAACTTGGACTTTGCAAGGACAAACGTTGTTAACAAGGTACACATCTTTCTTCTTCCTCTTCATATATTATCTTGATTAGATCTAAAAGGATGTCAGTGACCAATGATAGCACCCTTTCTGTCTTAGTTTAGGGGTCTAGATACCAAGAGAGAATACGCTTGTTTGTAGGAGGATTCACCTGTAACAATCCTACATATATCCATAATTGATATATTAGCTTTCAACTTCTTCAAATCTTCAACTATGTTGTAATCCATCTTGGGCAATTCACGTGTATGGATATTTATAGGGTTCTTATGGGGAAAAAAAGATGATTTCGAGTGATCAGGAATTGATCTTCCTCCCAAAGTTTAGGTAGTATTAAGGTCATTTGGGACAGGTTGACCCCTACTTCGTGTTTTCATAGCCAAGACTTCAACAGGTGGTCCTTAAACCTCAAACAGGTCATCAGGAGGCATGGCTAGGTCAGGATCCCATATCAACATGGTTGTTTCTTTTGGTGCATCAATTTCTTCCCGATCGACGATATTCATACTAGAGCAGCTTTGTTGTTCGATCAAGGAGACTTCATATAGAAACCAGTTGGCCATCAAATTCATGGCATGCACCCATTGAGGGCAATCTCTTTCAGAGTGGTTCTCTTGGTGATAAGTGCAGAAAGAGTTAGATGATACATTTCCCAGATTTATGTTTAGGTTGGCTGCGGGAGGTTCAATTGCTTTGAATGGTGGATTTCTTTTAAAGAAAGGCTTATAGGGCCTTTGGCCTTGGTTTCCCTCCCCTGCACTTATTTTCATTTCTATTATTTTGTTTGATAACTTCTTAACCATGCGTTGTAGGTCTTCTATGTCTCCATTACCTTTTTTAGGACCTTGTTCTATTTTTTTCCCTACGGGTTTAGTTAACAAGAGTCCTCTTCTAGGAGGAGGTTGAACTTCCTTATTAACTAATGAAACTTGACCTTCCTTACATCCCTTCATTTGGAACTCTATTGTTTTGTCTTCTTCAAAATTATAACTCTATTGTCTTCTTCAAAACTCTATTTTCATGTCTATTATTTTGTTTGATAACTTCTTAACCATGCGTTGTAGGTCTTCTATGTCTCCATTACCTTTTTCAGGACCTTGTTCTATTTTTTTCCCTATGGGTTTAGTTAACAAGAGTCCTCCTCTAGGAGGAGGTTGAATTTCCTTATTAACTAATGAAACCTGACCTTCCTTACATCCCTTCATTTGGAACTCTATTGTTTTGTCTTCTTCAAAATTATAACTCTATTGTCTTCTTCAAAACTCTATTTTCATGTCTATTATTTTGTTTGATAACTTCTTAACCATGCATTGTAGGTCTTCTATGTCTCCATTACCTTTTTCAGGACCTTGTTCTATTTTTTTCCCTATGAGTTTAGTTAACAAGAGTCATCTTCTAGGAGGAGGTTGAACTTCCTTATTAACTAATGAAACCTGACCTTCCTTACATCCCTTCATTTGGAACTCTATTGTTTTGTCTTCTTCAAAATTATAACTCTATTGTCTTCTTCAAAACTCTATTTTCATGTCTATTATTTTGTTTGATAACTTCTTAACCATGTGTTGTAGGTCTTCTATGTCTCCATTACCTTTTTCAGGACCTTGTTCTATTTTTTTCCCTACGGGTTTAGTTAACAAGAGTCCTCTTCTAGGAGGAGGTTGAACTTCCTTATTAACTAATGAAACCTAACCTTCCTTACATCCCTTCATTTGGAAATTATTTTGTTTGATAACTTCTTAACCATGTGTTGTACGTCTTCTATGTCTCCATTACCTTTTTCAGGACCTTGTTCTATTTTTTTCCCTACGGGTTTAGTTAACAAGAGTCCTATTTTAGGAGGAGGTTGAACTTCCTTATTAACTAATGAAACCTGACCTTCCTTACATCCCTTCATTTGGAACTCTATTGTTTTGTCTTATTCAAAATTATAATCTAGGGTTAGTTTGGCAGCCCTCTTCACAAACATGGAAATATAAGCCGAGAGAGCATTAGCGTATACTTTGATTTGCAACTCCTGAGTAGGTTTAGCTTCATGTTGGAATTTGGTCAAGATGGTGGTAAATCTTTGATTAAATTATTTGACTCTTTCCTTCGAACTCATAGTGGCAACAAACAACTTAACCATCAGAGCTCCTATAGTAGTTTCTTCTTCAAATTTATCTAAAACATCTTTCTGAAACTTCATCCAACTAGTTATGGATCCTACGGGTAAGTTAAAATACCACATGGAAGAAGAATTTTCAAAAGTATAGGGGAATAGACTACATACTACATCTTCATGTTGGAAATTCATAATTCGGATTGCTAGTATGAATTTCTTGATATGATCTTCAGGCAATCTCGAGGTCTCGGGGTCAAACTTAGGAAGAAACTTCTCTGGATGTTGCAGAAGGTTATTTACTCATCCAGGGATGGCCAAAGTGTCTTTGGCCAACCAAGTTTTATTTTTCCGAGGTGGGTTTCCCATTTCTTCATCATGGTCGTTGTTGTATTCCATATCTTCGAATCTTGAGTTAAATTCTTCCTCTTCCAAAAAATCGTCCAGCTCAGAGACATTGTCGGTTGTCATTTCAGGGATTAGATTAAGAGGATGTTCGATTTTGGTGATTGTGAAATGTATTAGGTCTTCTACTATGTGCACAAAAACCTGGTCGGGGGTGACGACCACTGGTTTGCTTATTTTTTGTCTTCAAGGAAGTATCAGAGCTAAGGACAATGTATCGATCTGTCAGGTGTATGCTCTTGTGATTTTTCTGAATTGATTTAATTCCTTGTGAGGAAGAGCGTAAGGTATATCAAGGAACAAGTGTTCTTCCTTAGGCTGGGGTGAGTTACTCATTTCAGGAGTACTTAGTGTGTGTGGGCTATCTTGGGAATGACTAGCCATGCATGTGGGTTGTTTTGAATCTACAGGCTATCTCAAATATTATATGGAAAATGTATTCAACCATTCATTCTTCATGCCCTCTTTCTAGCGCTAATTCTTTTTATGGACCCTAAATCCCTTTAAATCAACAAAAGGAACCAAACCCACCATTGAGGCCCAATTAGACTCTACAATGTTTAATGGTGGAATGGTTCTCTAGATCTTGAGATCCGAACGAAATAATCGATGGGGTTTACGTTTTCTTGTGAAGGATTTCTCCTTCAGTTTGGATGTTCTCTTTTTTATTTTTTTATCTTAGGTAGTATTGATATAAGATACAACTGGTATAAACGAACTAGGTAGAAAAGTGGTAAAAAACTAACTACTGGAGAAGAGGCTAAGATTGGGATAACCCTTACTCTAGCATGTAGTCAATGATCATCTACCACAGGCTTAGTACTAATATGTTAACCATGTGAATATTCCAATTATTGAATGAGATACAAATTATCATAAGAAAACATGCATGCAATAAATGATGGCAAGTAAAATAATTCACTCAACTCTAATCATCAATCACATAATAACACAAATATTCATCTTCACCATTAAAGAAAGAACTATAAAATATTGCATCAATAGATTTAATAGCTCTTACTCGTTACAACATCCATTCATGAGATGAGATAGGAAATAGTTCTTCTCCGGATCCAATCATACACACATTTGATGAAAACATAAACTTGTCTCTGGTCCATAAGGACTTCTCAATTAAAGGTAGCTACAAACTAATTCTTAACAAAACCAAAAATGAGAGTTTCTTGCAACAACCATTGACCCTTGACTAATTAGTTGATGCTCTTATTTCGAACATAAAATTAACTAAAAATAACGGCTAAAGTGAAGATAAGTAAAAATATTCACCACGTGGTGTTCTCTCCTATCAGCTTGTCTAAGAGTCATCTCAAGATATCACCTAAAAGGGTGATTCTTCTCGTACTATGGCCACTTGATGAACAACTCCTCGCAGGTGTGGGCATATGGGAATTTGTTATGTTCTATCGGGGCCGAGTGAATCTCTCTTATCTCTACTACATGTGCATGATACTTGACTTTACTAGCACTTAAATATTGTATCACAACCCGAGATTTGATCGGGTGTTCCATAAATTGTCACACCTGACCTAGAGTTGTGTCTGTCACCTTTGCTAGTTCTTTGACCCATGATGAATCTTGCTCAGTGTGTGATTTGACTATGTCGCACAAGTCGATGAATTCGTTGGGCATGCCAAACTTAGGGACTCTGATATCCTTCATTTCCTTGTTGATTTTGATCCAGCTCTTCTCGCACTTGGCCCATTTTTCTTGAATCTCCCGATGAGGCTCCCGAGCCATTCTTGTCCAATACTTGGAGGCATATTTCCTGTGATCAAAAAATGAAATCCTTTAGAGACTGCATAAAGAGAAACACTAGGTAAAATACATGTATAAAGTGTAACCATGAAAAATCCAGACTGGTAAGTACTTGTAAAGCCTACTAAACTTGGTCATTTGATACTCATGGGATCTCTACTGATTTTGAATTGATTGCTTCACTTTTGTTATCGCCGTCATTTTTTCTCTAGTTAGGGTCGGTCTTAGTCGGGTTATTTTCGTCTGTCACAACATGAAATATCGGGTATAGAATAACATGAGAGTCGAAGTCACACTAGTGGTCAGTTGGCCCTTGCAATCGGGAAAGGATGTCAGAGTCAAACATGTGTTAAGAGTACGAGTATGTTCCAAAAGAGTCAGGTCCTGTCATAAGGGAATTCGTTAGGTGCCTCGGGTTAAGGAAATTTGTTTAAATGGAAGTCATGTCAACAACTAAAACAACCATCATCATCTCATCATGTTGGTTATAAAAATGAAAAATCATGATGCTCGTGCCACACACACCCTGAAACTCCTATCAGTTATACCTTGCATGCCCCAAAACGTATTCCTCATGTGGATGTGCCACATAAAATATTTGCTTCACTTCAAAACATCTAGTCACCATGAATTCAGTGTTCTCTAGAATGTTTCCACCTACTGCCCACTCTGTTATAAATTTTGGATGTTCTGCATCCATTCTACTCACTAGATGAGTTTATGCATTGTTGGTATTTCATCTTGCGAGCTAAGATTAATCAATTTTTCTACCTCGGGCCCTTGCCAAGTCCCCCGCACATAAGATAGATACATGTAGCACCATGGGAAACTATTGGCATAGGGGTAGACAAAGGGTTCAGCTCCAAGAGTGCACAAACAAGCCCTAACTACTGGCCCTTTCGGCAACACCTGCAAAGCAGATGCAGTCTGACCTAAAGTAGTTATGAGAGGGTTGTAGGATAGAGATGTCTACAAACAAGGGGAATATCAAGTGGATATAACATAGGAACAAAAAAATATTCGTATATCACTTATCATCTTGATCTACTCCATGCATCTATCATATCTACCTTAGAAATGCAATAACAACATATGAAGGACAAATAAAAATTACCAATCATACACAACACAAAATATACGTGGTTCACCCTCTCTCTAGGGCTACGTCCACAAAAATTTTCTATATTGTATTGAGGTAAAGCATACAGTTCTTGTCTGTGCTCTTAGCTATCATATCTCCTCTTCTCCCCTCTTTCTCTCCCCTCCCTGCACACCCAGCTGCAGGATTGATCTTCGAACCCATCTGAAGATCTTACAATCTAGAAGGCTCTTGTACTCAACACTTTTCTCTCTCTCACACACAATACTCTTCTCTTGACC
The DNA here is from genome assembly GCA_010110895.2 of Picea sitchensis. Lineage (NCBI taxonomy): Eukaryota > Viridiplantae > Streptophyta > Pinopsida > Pinales > Pinaceae > Picea > Picea sitchensis. Next base: position 596,784 of record SNQJ01S0007670.1, read on the forward strand.
AACTCAATATCAATATTAACAATAACAACACATCAACCTAAAAATACCAACCAAAAGTACAAACCCAAAATAGGCCCTCATGACCTCTATTTATACATTACAATCATTCACCCACATCCTTAGGTCAGAACCTAAGTGTCCAAAACCCTAGATACCAAAACCCTAGGTGTCTAAAACCCTAGGTCAACTTGACCCATGTTTCCAGGGCTTCATCAACCTGTCTTTCCTTTCTTCTCACGCAATGATTCAAAGAATCTAATGGTGGATTTTTCCTCTTTCTGATTCATCCATGATCCTTATTTCTGGCTTATCTGTCATCCTCGATCTCCTCTCATCCAACGAATTTCTTTCTCGGGCTTTTCTCCATCTTTTCTACTCTTTTACTTACTTCGACCCATTATCAGTCACTGTGCCTTCCGTAAAGTTCACATTTCACCTTTTCTTCCTTGTTCTTCGTTTTCTTCCATAACCAAGGGCCAACAAGCCCCCAACACTCACCTGTGACCTGTCCTAAGGCACCTCAATCTATCGCTTTCATTGTACTCTAACTTTGGACTGCGTAGTGCGGTCTTTTCCTTCTGCTTTATGGCTCTTCTTCCTCCTTGTGCAGATTGTCTTTTATGTGTCTGGTACCCAGCTTCAACTGCACCTGGTACCTAGACCCTTCTCTTTAGGACTCTATTGAGAGCTGCAAGGCAACTGGTTGTCATAGTACAACTTCAGTCGGCTCCCATTCACTAGTCCTTCCTTCCATTCACCTTTTAATGTATTCAACTATGAAACTCCTCCTTCTATGACATAAGCGATCTCGTATGGTCTGAGCCAATGCATTCTGAATTTCCCTGGATGTTTTTTGAACTTACTTTCTTAAACTAGTACTATGTCTCCTTGTCTAAATGCCTTCTTCTTTATGTATCTGTCATGGTAGACCTTCTCTATTTCCTTCTGAACTTGTTAATGGAATCCTACAATAAATCTGTCTTCTTCCATCTCGATCAACTGCGCAAGACTCTCTTGAACAACTCCAGTGTCATCCATATCTGTAAATGCAGCAATTCTCAGGATTGGTACCAAATACTCCATTGGAACAATGGCTTCAAGACCATAAACCAACTTAAAAGGTGTCTGCAATGTCATCTTCTTGTAAGTGGTTCTATAGGCCCATAATATTGTTGGTACTTTCAAATCCCAGTCATCCCTATTCACACATCATCTCTTGGTTAGTGTTGTTTCCAAAATCTTGTTGAATGCTTCAACTGTCCCATTTGATTGTGGATGGTACGGTGTGGTCTTCTGATGGTGGACTGTAAATTCTTCATTCAAGGCTTCAACTATCTTATTGATGAAATGTGTTCCTTGATCGCTCATGAGGATCTTTAGGCATCCAAACATGGTTATAATGTCATCAAATATGAAATGTACAGCTGTAGTTTCACTATAGTCTTTAATTTCTCTAGCTTTGGCCCATCTGGTCAAGTACTCTATTGATGTAATTATGCACCTTGCGCCTATGTGCTTTCTTGGTGGATTTATAGGTCCGATGAAGTCAATGGCCCATTTCTCAAATGCTTGTAGGGTCAGTTGTGGTGCCAATGGAATTTCATCTCTTCTTGATGGTTTCCCAACTCTTTGGCATACATCACAGGATTTGGCATAATCTTTAGCATCTCTGTGGAGGGTAGGCCACCAGAGTCCAGCTCGCAGAACCTTCTGCGCAGTTTCTCTTCCTGCATAATGTACTCCTGCAATGCCTTCATGATATTCTGTGAGGATCAGTGGGCATTCTGCCTTCATAACACATCTTCGCAATATCTCATCCGGTCCCATCTTATATAGATGTCTAGCTATAAGTGAGAAATTTGCAGCACACACTACTAGTTGTTTCTTCTGGGGAATTGTGTACTCACTAGGTGCCATTCATGTTGATATAAACTGCACTATTTCTGCGAAGTGGTCATCAATCTTTATAATGGCTAGTAGTTGTGCATCTAGTAGTCCATCCTCTAAACTGGTTGGTTCTTCACCATGTTCCAACCTCGATAAGTGGTCAGGACCCTTGTTCATTCTTCCTAGATTTACTATTATCTCAAAATCATACTCCTAGAATAACATAAGCCATATGCATATTCTTCCCCCCAACACTGGCTTGTTGACTAGGTATTTCAGCATGGATTGATCAGTAAACATTTTAAATTTCCCTCCCAACAATTAGTGGTGAAATTCTATAGTGCGTACACCATGGATAACCCCTCTCTTTCAGTAGTGGTATAATTAATCTTAGTTGTGGATATCTTCCTGTTAGAAAAGGCTAACGGGTGGTCAATATTGCCTTCTCCTAGTTGTGCTCACACAACTCCTAAATAAATAGAAGATGCATTGACATGCACATGAAACTCCTTGGTCCAATATGGGAAAACTAAAATGGGCGCAGTAACTATTTTATCTTTCAGTGTGTCAAATCTCTACTAGCATTCTTCAGTCCAACTAAATTGAAAATCCTTCTTCAACAAATTCTCCATGGGCGTTGTAATCTGAGAATATCCTTTAATGAAATTCCTGTAGTAGCCTGTGTGTCCCAGTGCAATGCGCAACTGTTTAACTGTTGTAGGAGGGGGTAGATCAACTATAATAGCGATGTTGGATGGATCTACCAGCAATCCTTGCTTACATACAATATCTCCTAACAGAACTCGAAATGGTGAGAAGAAAATGCATTTCTTCAGATTCAAAGCAATTTGACACTGCTTGCATTTATCCAACATTATCCTTAGACATTCAATATGATTTTTTAATAAACTGAAGATAGTCCAATCATCAAAATATGCTTCTAAAAATTTGTGCAAAAACACCTTGAATGCTTCGACCACCACCCTGGAAAAGATGGCTAGAGAATTCTTCAATAAAAATGGCATTAATGTATACTAATAGGACCCCCATTCTGTTGCAAATGTGGTCTTGTGGTGATCTTCCTTGGTGATCTGGATCTGATGGTATCCTAAAAATACATCTATAAGAGAATATACTTCCTGGCCTCCCACGTTGTCTAGTACTTTGTCAGTGAATGGTGTAGGAAAGGGGTCATGTAAACAGGCATCATTCAACTTCCTGAGGTCTACACATATTATGATCTCACCTATCTTCTTGTCTTGTACCACCATAGGTATAATCCACTCTGATTCTTCCACAGGTTCTATAATCCCTACTTCTATCATTTTGTCAAGCTCAATCTTAACTTTCTCCTTATATTTAGGGTTCAACCTGTCAGGTATCTGTTTGACTAGTCTATCATCTGGATTTAAAGGGATCCTCATCTCTCCCATAGGCCCTTTAATTCCCTTCGTATCAGTGAACTTGGTTGGAAACAAGTCCTGGTATTCATGCAGTAGCTCAGTAATCTTGTCAATGGTAGCAACATCCCAATAATCTCCAACATTGGCAAGCTTTGGGGTTTCCTCTGTTCCAATATTGATCTTCTTAATATTGATAGGTTGTCCAATAAATGGCAGTTCAAATCCTGGTCCTTCCATATCTCTCTATCCTTCTTTTTCTGTGATGTTTACATTCCTCAGATCATCATCTTCATCTGCATTAATGTTGTAACAGCCTTACAGTTTCTGGAGAGGTGCAGTCCATTCATCCTCTTCTTGTTATAAAGTAAGGTTGGATACCTCCTCGAATACTTTATGTTTGACAATCTGTAATTCTTGATCTACTGAAGGGAATTGACTTTCAAATAAGAATGTAGTTATAAAATTATGAGTCATACCTTTCCAATCTTTAGTGATGAGGCACAACTCTGCTTGAAGGTACCAATTGATAGGTAGCATGTCCAGCGTGTTGATTAATTTGTGTACCCACTGTTCTTGCAAAATGTCACTCCAAGCCTCTTCGTAGCTTCACACATGGTCCTTTGGGTAGCTTCGACCTGTGTAGCAAACTTCGCAGTCTTTTACTTGTGCGGAGAATCGCGTTGTCATTAAAGTTCGGCATTGTGGCCAGTCTGTAATATTATTTTTGTGTGTCCCCCACCATCTTGCCGGTGTATCTTTCAGGGCCTCATCCATGGCTAATAATCTCTATTGTATTGGTACATTCTCTTCAAATTCCAACAATAATGTTTCTAAAGGATTCAGACCATCAAAGGTGGGTAAGTTACTTACTGTTGTGCCAATACAATGAACTTCTCTGGTTAATCTAGCACATCTTCTTGTGGATACTTTGTGCATCTTATTCTGCCAATTCTCCAGTGCTTATTTTGAGTCTTATGAACATGCACTCTCACTTCGCCATCTTAAGTTCCCATCGGCTTTAGTATTAATGTAATCCTTTTGTCTGGCTATTATCTTGTAGATGTTTCCTAGTGAATATGTGTAGTCTTCTTCTCTGATGGGCTCTGTGTATCATTGACCTTCATATGGATATAAAGGTTCGATGACCCTAAGGCCATCCTTTTCAAAATTCATGTGTATCTTCTTTAATTCAACAAAAATAGAGTTATCGAAAGCCCAGTCAATTAACAACAGTATAGGGTAAGGGAAACTATCATCAACTATTTCAATTACCTCAAAATCTGCAAATGTTCTTACTCCATCGATGTCCACAGGGACATGCTCCAATCTTCCAAATGGGATAAAAGCTTGTTGATTCTCCATCCTAAGCCAGATAGGGGAATATATCAACTTCGGGTTTCCCATCTATGCCCAAGTTTTCTTCGTCATGACATTGACCTCCAACTGTAAGTCAAGGACCACATATTCTATCTCATACTCTCCTATATGAGAATTCAAATGTAATTCCTTATGTGTCCTTCTCTTCTTACGAATTTGGTGTACTATCCTATTCAGTGAGGGATCTATCTTTCCTTGCTTATATTGTCTGATTAAATTTTGTAATTCTTGTAGAGCTCTTTCATCCTGAATCAACTTAATATAGGTATGTAAAAAATCCATGAGCTTGCTTACCTCTTTTCCTTCCCTTGGCAAAGAAAAATGATAAAATGCGTGAGAAATTCCATACTCTCTTACTTTTGGTCTTGTCTTTGATGAATAACCTTGGTCTCCTCTAAATTCTTTTTGTGCTTCCTCAAATATTTTTCTTTATTTCTTTGCATCAAAGGCTTGGGTCTTCTCTGCATCTTTCTTGATTCTTGAATCTTCTATAATGTTTCGTTGGGTTAGTATGTTTTCTCCTATAACAATGCCTCCTCTGGTTATAACAATGACTCTAGGGTATCCTCCATGAGGTTCATCATAGATCAGTTGCACTTGTGGGTTCTGTTGATATCCTCGTCTTTCCTTAATATTAGCTAGAAACATAGGACAATATTCTATAACATGGTCAAAGGAGCTGCAGTAGCTGAAAGTGGTACAAGGGTTCTGACAATCCCTTGCAAGGTGTCCTAGTTGTGCACAGTTATAACAGATGATCTGTCCTCGGCCTCTATTCATTCCTCCTCCTCATCCTCTTCCTCTCAATCCACCATGAGGATTGAAGTTTTCTCTCTGAGGAGAGTTATACTACATAGTGTTTCCTTCTTATTGTACTTCACCTTTGATCTTATATACGTCACTTGACCTTTCATGCATGAGATCATAAGCCCTACAATATCTATCATCATGCCCTACGGACTTACAGAACATACAGTACAAATTTGTAGGTGTTTGAACATACTTTTTCATATAATATCACTCACCAGTACTATGTCTGTTTCTACATACTTCACACCAGGGTAAGGTGACTTGATTCAAAGGGCTTGGGACTCCAGAAGCCAAATATTCATTGAATAGAGGGTAGTGTTCCTTGTCATGACCTTCTGATCTACATCTGACACACCAGATGTCTTATCTTTTATCTTTTCACTTCTCTTTCTTCATATCTTTGACCTACAGAGACAAACTAGTTAGTTGACTTAAGATCTGGCTCATACCTGAGATGGATTCTCCCATAGGGGTTGATTCTAGATTCATGGCGATCTCCAGTGCCTCGACCTACAAAGCAATCTTCTGATGCATCAAAGGAACTCTGATGTGTTTTAAGATGGAATAAATGAACCATTCTTTTTTTTGTTCATCTGGGATCTGAAAAGTTAATCGACCTGTGAAGGTTTTGAATCTCTGATCGAATTCCCACACAGGTTCAGCCACCTTTTGCTTGATCTCTTTAATCTCTGTAATACATTGGGATTCTGACTTAGGTTTCTTGAATTCCGAAATCAGAGTGTTCTTGATCCAATTTAGTGGTTTAGTTTGCGCAAGACCTTAGACAGGCTTCATGTACCAACTTAGTGCGCAATCTCCGAGAGTTGTACTGAACTGGGTCCTTTTGACAACTTCATTTGTGACATTTTTAATGTTCCATACTACTTCACATAGGAACCATTGTTGATCAAGATCTTCAAATCCATCTCCCCTAAAGATAGGAAGTCTCATCTCATCTACCATAGATCTTCCTAGTGTTCCTAACTGAATATGTGGTGGACTACTATGGACAGTGCTCTGGACACTCTAGTGACTGGGATTACTCGGATTGCTTAGTACTGAATCAATAGAAAGGATAAAAATACTTACTTTAATGGTCTGTGTGGTTTCTAAGCCTACAGGTCCTCCTCGGTGAAGCTCTTCATCTTGTCCTTCCTCCATCCTTGTGGGTTCTGATTGTTCTTCGTCCATCAGATCTGCTTCTTCTCCACTATAGAAACCCTTATCCCCATAGTTTTTCTTAAATAGGTTCGCTAGATGGGATTCTTTGAACACTTTCCCACTGCGCTTATGTCTAGCTTCTGTGTCATTGTCGCTATCTGAACTTTTGAGCATTATCCTTTATTGATCCAACCAATATATTGTACCTTCAATATGTTCTTCTTGTGCATCAGCATCTTCAGTCTCAGCTTCAAGAATTGTAAAAATTTTCCTCTGGGTCCCTTAAAGAAATATCTCTTAGCTTGGTTGTATGACTCTATTATGTCACCAACAAACTCTGTGATGTACCCTCAAATGGTACTATCAAACCAGTGATCTATTGCTCATGATACGATGTTATCATCTTCTTTTACCTTCTTGATCAACTCCGACGTCTAGACCATAGGAAGTATAGATCAAATCTCGAACTGGGTATCGACTGATATAGCTAGCCACTCGTATAGTTCTTTATGGATTCCTCCAAAGAATATCTCGTGTATATCAGAAAAAATATACTTCTCCAACCAGTGCTTTGAACTAAGATTAGGATTCTTGTTTTGGGCTTCAACAAAGTCCTTTTCTTGATCTTCTATCCACTTTTGGGTTTTTTTCTTCAATGGAAACCACCTTGAAATTCCCTCAAGAAGATTCATGTCCCAGCAACAGAACCATTTGGTGGCATGGGGGCAGACCCAGTGTTCAGCTTCAAGAGCGCACAAACAAGCCCTAACTACTGACCCTTTCGGCAACACCTACAAAGTATATGTAGTCTCACTCGAAGGAGTTATGAGGGGGTTGCAGGACAAAGATGTCTACAACTAAGGGGAATATCAAGTGTATCTAACACAGGAACAACATGGCATTCATATATCACTTATCATCTTGATCTACTCCATGCATCTATCAGATCTACCTTAGCAATGCAATAACAACATATGAAGGACAAATACAAAATACCAATCATACACAACACAAAATATACGTGGTTCACCCTCTCTCTAGGGATACGTCCACATAACTTTGTTATATTATATTCAGGTAAAGCATACATTTCTTGTCTACGCTCTTAGCTAGCAGATCTCCTCTTCTCCCCTCTTTCTCTCCCCTCTCTATGCACCCAGCTGTAGGGTTGATCTTCACACCTAGTTGATGATCTTACAATCCAGAAGGCTCTTGTACTCAACACTTCTCTCTCTCTCTCTCTCTCTCTCAAAATACTCTTCTCTTGACCAACTCAATATCAATATTTACAATAACAACACATAAACCCAAAAATACCAACAAAAAGTACCAACCCAAACTAGGCCCTCATGACCTCTATTTACACATTACAATCATTCACCCACATCCTTAGGTCGAAACCTAAGTGTCCAAAACCCTAGATACCAAAACCCTAGGTGTCTAAAACCCTAGGTCAACTTGGCCCGTGTTTTCCGGGCTTCACCATCCTGTCTTTCCTTTCTTCTCGCGCGGTGCTCCAAAGCATCTAATGGTGGATTTTTCTTCTTTCTAATTCATCCATGATCCTTCTTCCTGGCTTATCTATCATCCCCAATCTCCTCTCTTCCAATGAATTTCTTTCTCAGGCTTCACTCCATCTTTTCTTCTCTTTTACTTAATTTGACCCATTATCAGTCACTATGCCTTCTGTGAAGTTCGCATTTCACCTTTTCTTCCTTGTTCTTCACTTTCTTCCATAACCAAGGACCAATAGAAACCATAAAAACATAATAAGAGGCAGGTGAAGCAACAAAAATGCTATGTTGGAGCCCCAAAGCGACTGGGATTTGTTCTCACTTGCGGCAGGCATCCCCGAGGTTTCAAAGGGGTATACCTATCTACACGCAGAAACTATGATATTACACCTTGTGAAGGCTGAAGTGGAAGAAGTTGCACTGGAAGGAAGAACATTGTTAGACATGTCTCCCCAAAAATAGATACCCCGGAGAAGGGGCAGACCAAGGAAGAACAAGGAAGCTGGGCAAACCCAAGTCCCAAGTGAGCCACGCTCAAGATCAGTTGCTGAGGAATTACTTATGCGCACTATTTGGATAGAGAATATCGAAGGAATAAGTCAGGAAAGTGGGAGTAGAATGATAAGTATATATGCCACGGGCACTAACATTCGAAATCCGACTCAGCAGTTGAAACAGGCACAACTCACCATTGCCAAACTCTACCAGGAAAACAAGGAATTAAGACGATAGTTGGCAGCAAATACCCTTGAGGTGTCAGCGTCACAAGGCCATGAATGGAACATGACATGGATCAAGAGACAACTCCAAGAAGCACATGATACAACTGTACAGCTGCACAAAACACAAAGGACGTCAGAAGAACAGAAGACTCATTTCCTAGATAGTAGCGATAGTAGCTAGAGAGCAGGAAAACCCAAGTGGCGCCTTCGCCTATATATTTCATGTTTTCAATGTAAACTAGGTTGGTTGGCCAAATAGTGTGGAGAGCATCTATTGTATGTAATTTGAGCTCGATCAAAATCTAATTTAAAAAGTCTTGAAACTTTGATGAAAGTATTCTAGTTGTAGCAGTTGGATGTATTGTTTCCTTTCTGTGTATGTATTTCCTGTGTTCTTTGTCCTTTCCTCCAAGTTAGCCCCAAATTCATCCTCAGTGGTGCTCCAAGTTTCTATGTGTGTTTTTTCTCCCTACCGCACGATGATCTTACACTAAAGACTATTACTCGCCTAGAGGACAAGGTATTGGGGGTTGGTGACTGGGAACAAACCTATCACTAGTTTTCCTCGGATTAGCTTCCTCAAAACACCCGATGCCAAAACATTTCAGAAGTCAGAGATTGGAGAAAAAAATTTAGTGTGGTCTGAATGTTTTTCGCGATTTGGTCTTCTTCTTATTTCGCTAAGAGCATTGGGTATTGACTATCGATGATATCATTTCTTTCTTTGTTAACGTTTACTCTCTTCATAGTTTACTTACACCGAAGGGGATCAGTTATCGGTGATATCCTTGTGTGATGCTTGTCATGAAAGAAAAATTTCTTTTTTTGATGCCGATGAATATCGACGGTCGATGACTGCATTTTTTTGAGACATTTTCATTCTTCTTTTAATTCCTTCCGATGCGAAATTTGGGTGCATCGAGTGAAATGTTTTGGCTGCTGATTCTTTATTTAAAAGTTAAGCCTTTTAAGTCATGATTTTTCATAGATTCAAGAAAACTTTGAAATACTTAATGAGAATCAAGATGATAATAAAAGGCAACATTTTCACAATGAAGTCAAAATAGACAGTGAAAAAGATCAAGTGGTACCCAAAAAAGTAAAATTTGACATAGGATTTTTAGGGTGTGTTGAGCGCTCAACAGATAGCTCCCAAGAATCCTCATATTTATGAAACAAATTAACTTCAGGACTTCGATACTTCAGGGGATTCACCTCTTGTACTATGAATACACCCAATTCACTGGACCCGTGAAGTCCAAAGGGCTGAAAGGATTAACATACTCATCCCTTATCCAGATCTAGTGATCATGAAGAGCTTCGAATCCTCCCAAACTAATCTCATCCATTCATCTTCCAAATGAAATAATCTTCCCTTTTGAGACTTGAATCTCACTATTCTTCCTGAGCTTCATCATCTCTAAAGTACTGAGGCACTTTGCACTATTTCTCTTTTTCGTAACACTTAGAGTGATATTCCGCACACCCCTTGTGCTCAATTCATCACTCTAGAACTTAAAGGTTCTTGGTCTTTGCCCACCTCGCAGAGAGCCTATGCATACATGCACTATCTCTCTTGATCTTTAATAGAATCTTTCCTCCAAGGGACTTAGAACACCTAAGAGTTTCGACATGCACACGTAAAATTGTGCCCAAGGTCGATGAAATCATAGTTCATTGCTCTAGCTTAAGCTACCACATAGCTCAAGAATTTATGAGTACAATTCATGTCCGAACCATATAATTTTTTACTTGCCTAAATACACAATCAAGAAAAAATAAAAGGGATACATTATAACCATTAAGTAGACATGCACATCCCTGAAACATTCATAGGATATCCAAATTTAATCTACAGTTACGGTCCAATTACACAGGATATGAGAATACTTATCTATTACAGGTTGCAACCAACTAACTGACTGTGGGTTTTTTCCTTTCCACACAACCATAGGCTCATAATCATTCATTCTTAGCACTCTGTCCACCCCCATGCCAAGCCATGATATCACTAGGGAATTTATGCCAATTCTCAACGATCCTTTCTCTTTCACATCTTATGCGAGGTTTTTCAGATATTTCCCCAGCATCAAGCTCGCAACTTTCTTCTCAGGTCATGTTCTCTGCATACTTTCAAAGATTTCTTTCTTTGTCACAGACTCAATGAGGTTTATCATATTCTCCCTGAGCATCAAGCTCGCAACCTTTTTCTCATTATCATCTGGAGAGCTCTCTCCCTCTCTGTCTCTTTCTATGTGTCATGTTCTATCTGTCTTCTCTCCCTTTTAGGAAGGTCCTCCACCTGTCGTGTTCCTTCTGTCAGAAGGAAACTTAGGTCAATCTGGGTCTGTAGGACCCTATGGTACTTTGGGATGACATTCTTTAGCTATACCATGCTTCCATTCATGGGGTTGGTTGATGGTTCAACCACTGATCCTTTCTTCATTAACTAATTTCTCCTTAGGGAAATTCGGAGTCATTCGATATAATGAACCCTCTCTTATAATTTTCACATTCTCTCCTCTAGTGATATTATGACCAATACTTTCAAGGCTTCACCCCCACAGTCAATTGTTTTCAATTCAAAGCATAATCCATTTACATTGTTCCCATTCCATAGCATGGTGATTATGATTAATGATTAATTACAAGATGGGGAAAATAGGGGTGTTACAGATTATGAGTCTTCTTTTATTTAGGATTTGTGGGAGATTAACTCAATATGATACTCTATGTGTACATCTATTCTCTCATGTTTTAATTTCTTTCTATTTTTAAAAAATCCCTTTATTATTTTCATGCACACATGTGCATTTTACCAAACCTCTAATTTTTAGTACTCTTTTTCCTAGAGTTTGATTTTATCTCAATTCTTTTAATTTATTTAATATTTTTAATTAGTCTCTCATTTAATCTTAGACTTAGACTTAGTATTAAACTTAGGCTTAGACTCTTGTTAGAATTCTAGTTCATAATTTACTGATTAATTAATACTATGTTCTAACGAGGTCTAAATATTTCATTAAGTTCTCTAGGCCATCTAGATGTATTGACTCACATTTTAATTATGTGACATTCCTTTCAAGATGCACCTCTGTGCTCCAAGGGTGCCACTCACCTTTGACTAGTTTTGAAAGTTTTTCCGACCCTTAGAATCAACACTCCACCCGTTCCACCTTGTGAGAGACTAAAGGATTCTAAGGAATAAGGATTCCTCCTTATTGCATACCCCTTATATTTTTGCATGAGCGATTGTCTTAGTTTGCCCTCACGACATTCTGTACCTCTCGAACTAGGTAATCATTAACCTACAGTTTAGGTCACAGCGAGAGTGCTAGTAGGTTGTGACAGGGACATTGCCATGCCTCTCCCTCAAATTTATGGTTTATGTGCATGACCCTTTACTCCTTATATGAGTCGGATTAGTAAGCATCGTCAAGAATGCATCCGCTAACAAAAAAATGTCAATAATCCACATACATATATCATACTATAATCAATCATATATCACATGTGCATAAAATGAAATACTTAAATAAATACAATCCACTCCTCGACTCAATCCAGGGTCCAAGGAATTCCATTGATTCCATCAACATCCATAACCTATCATGTGTCCTACACGCTCAGGAGAACTCATCAATAATATATGTCAATACATATATATCTGAAAGTAACAATGAATCAAAATACATCACCATAATCATATATAACTCATAATGCAAATAAAATCATAATGTATTATAACCAGATCACTTGCACACAAGTCCTCTCAAAGAATAAGTCAATATAAGTGTGCTCAGTAGAACAAGATGTTACAATGATATCCATGTGAATAACCTTTGATGTAATCCAATGTACAAATGTAGATAATTTAGATATAGCATGTTGTAGTTCCTAGGGGAAGTCGTGGTTCAAACAACCATGTACAATCAAAGGATAATGACACTACAAAATAGACATGTATAAAATTAATTGTCATAAAACAATGATTCCATATCATATTGTAACCTACACTGCATAAAAAGAAGCATGTAATCAACATACATGCCCTTGGAAGGTTCATATTTTCATGTCATTTGAACCTTGACAAATGTACTTCTATGGTGAAGTAGAGTTGTAGAGTCAATTCGTGTAAATAAGGGACCTTCACACCCAATATAACATCCTTCGCTAGAGAAAGATCATTTTCCTTCAAAATTGATGGGACAACACCTTCTTGAAAATCCCAAGAGGGACTGATCTCTCCTCTACTTTCTTTTGTTAGCCAATGTTTTATTTTAGTATTTTAAGAAATAAGATCTCTCATAACACCCAATGTGTTACTTTTTTTTATGATATGTTCCTCCATAAATAATATGAAACAATTCAAATATATGCATGGGATCTAGTAAGTTGGGAATCTTAAGATGATTCTAATATGGAAGCTCATAAATAATATATTTCCTTTTCATCCCAATCAAAATTTTCTCAACACAATTATTAGAAAATATAGGATCTTTAAACATAGGTTCCTCAATTGAGTCTAATGACTCTACAATTTCATTCTCCTTCTCCATGTCATTTTCCCTAAGCTAGTCTATCAATGCCATTATTTCAATTCTCTAGGTTCTCTTTGGTTTACCATTGAAAGAAGATATTAATATTCCATAAGGGGGGTCTTTTGGGAGGAATACACTCGAGGAATCCTAAACTGGCTTTCATAGATGGTTGGACAACCTAAATTTTATATAAGGTACACAACATTGACATCCATGATACCCTTTTGTTACATGACCTGCGATGTTATTGTATGCATAACACATTAGTTCCAAAGAAGATAGTTGCACCAATTTAAGTATGATAAATAATTTTATGTATATAAATAAATCAATCAACATTGTAACACCCCAGTTTTGATCCCCAAATGTAGTGCAATGTAAATATGTGAATTAGGTTATGAGATGAACAATATGGTTGAGGGCCAAGAATGTGAATGATGTACATTAGAGTTATTAATAAAAAATTACGTAGTTGGCTACGATACATGAGGGACTAAAATGATGGGGGAATATAACTCCCTGAGAGAGGAACAATAGGGAAAGAGGGATAAGGGCTTAATGAAAGGGTATAAGTAAAGGGTGATTAATCTAATGGAAGTCATGTACGGGTGGGGCCCGTAATTTAATTTACTAAAATAAAATAAAAGTAAAGGAAGAAAGAGGAAAGAGATAAAGAAGGATGTGTTGGAGAATGATGATCCAAGGCTAGGGTGTCCAAGAGGTTGACATGGAATCACTGTTGGCACAAAGGGGCAAGGGGTAGACCCAGGGTTCAACGCTACAACAACGCACCAACAAAACCCTAACTACTGACCCTTTCGACAACACCTGTGAAGAAGATGAAGTCTCACATGAGGTAGAGGCAGGGATGGTTGCAAGACTTAGGTGTCTACAACCTTAGCTGGGACACATATATGTGATTGTACTACTTAATAAATCACTTAGAACCGTCAGTTCCTCAATATATAATCAATAATCACTTCGTTGATAAAACAGAGCTTTGCAACATTCACACTGAGCTAATATATTTAAGCACTTAGCATCAATAGATAGGTCATATCTATAAGATCGACACTCAACACATTCATATATATCAGATCTAACATTATCATACATCATTAGCACTAAGCATAAGAATATCTATCTAATCATCTCTAATAACTTAGCAATTGTCATAAACGTATCTAGACAAGCACAAAGCAGAACAACACAATGTTTACGTGGTTCACCCCCACCCTGGGGATACTTCCACCAACTCTTTTTCTTTATTGTCTTCAATCAATCGATTATAAGCATAGATCCGTCACAACCCTACTCTGCATAGGACAGAAGATCTGCACAACTCGCTAGATCCTTCTTCCTTGCGTTACAACATGAAGCCTTCCACCATATGTTACAACCACATGTAGTTAGCTCTGCAAGCCTCTTACAGTCATGCACAAAGCACTTGCAAACCCTACTTTCACTTAGCATACATCACATAGATGCTGATAGATACTCCTCTTACCACACTACTACATATTGAAAAATTTGCGACGACCACTTGCGACGAAAGTACTCTTTCGTCGCAACATGCAAGATAAAAAGTTCTTTTTTTCTAAATCTACCCTGTGTTCATCGCAATCTTGACGCCTACAGTTTCAATGAATTGTAATGGTCAATGTTCATCGCATAAGAGACGACCTTAGATTGGTCGTCGCATAAGCGACAATAGTTGACCATAATAATTTAGTCA
>SNQJ01S0007671.1:0-13141 GCA_010110895.2 Picea sitchensis
TCCAGAGACTGTAGGAGTTCTTTCTTCTTCAACTCCAATATCAGGAACAATGGAACTATTACACCCATCACTAATAGTGCTTCCTTGCATCTTATACAGAGTTCCAAACCAAACTCCTTTCAACAACACCATTGCTCCTCAAACCATCCTGCAGGTTTCCTTTTCAAATATTGTTTTTACCCCTGCATCGTCCATTTTGCTTACAGAAATCAAATTTCTGGCCAAACCTAGGATGTGCAGAACACTAGGCAGTGTTCTAATCCTTCCATCTATGAGCCTCAACTTGAATTTTCCTCATCCTATGATTCTGGTTGTCGAATCATCACCTAAGAAAACATTACCTCCGTCATATCTTTCATATTCACAGAACCACTCCCTGTGGGGAGTCATATGAAAGGATGCACTTGAGTCAACCAACCATGCCTCATGATCTACATGTGTGCTTGAAGAAGCCAAGTACACATCCCCTCCTTCTTCCTTGGAGGTCTTTTCTTCTGTAGAAGGAGATTCTTTAGATCCCTTCTTTTTCTCAACTTTGGATCTACACTACTTCTTGTAGTGCCCTTCTTTTCCACATCTCCATCGTACCTTTACAAACTTTTCGGGGATCTCCCACTTGAGAACTTAGATCCATTTCTTTCCTGGGAGTGTCCTCTTGCAAATAATGCGTCTGTGCTCTGTACTTCCATATTCTTACGTCTCATCTCCTCCGACAACAAGGATGAGACCACTTCATCAAACTTCAAGGCAATTGTATTACTACCTATGGCCACAACCAGACTATCCCACGAGTCTGGTAAAGAACACAGTAAATTGATACACTTATTTTCATCTGAAATTTTAATCGCAACAGATACTAACTGACTTATCACAGTATTGAAAGCGTTCAAATGCTTTGCCACCGAATCTCCATCTCTCATCCTCAGTGTATACAACTTTTTTCTCAAGAATAGTTTATTTACTAGGGACTTAGACCAATACAACTTCCCCAACTTATCCCATAAATCCTTGGTTGTAGCTTCCTATGACACATTCAGTAATACTGAATCTGAGAGACAGTCGAATTGTGCTCTTCGCCTTCCGATCCAACTTTTTCTAGTCATTTGTTGAAGTTCCTGTAGGTGCAGTACCTGGATCTATCGCGATCCACTGATCTATGTCCACCAACAGATCTTCCATCTTGAGCTTCCACAGCTCAAAACTTTGCCCATTAAACTTCTCGATCTCCATCTTCGAATTGCTTGCCATTTCTTTTCGCCTGAAAAATCAATACCACAGATCTCCCACTGTAACAAGGATTATCACAGTCCCGAGCCAAACCCTTGACCACAAAGGCGTCCCCCTGAAGCCAACAAAGCTCTGATACCAAATGTAGATTTTAACCTTGTATAATATTTACTACAAATAAGTTTTCAGTAAAAGAACAGAAAAGATACAATGGCAAATACAAACATTACAGAGATTTTTCCCTTGGAAACCCAAACCGGGAAAACCAACATATTCTATATTCATTCATAGTGATACATTGTTTACAATACAATATACATATAGGAGCCAGCGGCAACCAAAACCCTAACCCAATGACCTGGATTAGTCAACAACAATAATTCCTTAACCGGAAATAGAAAACCATCGGCAAAAAACCATGTGCCGAAAAACTGCCCAACAATGGACACGAAAATCGAGGAAACATGAAAAACGAGGCAAAAATGCGACACATTTCTCGAGGCAAAAAAAATCGAATATAACACATACCCAACAAGGAGGAAGAAGATTTTGTAGCATCCATTGAGGCTACAGTGTCATAGGAAACTCCATAATGAATGCCCCTTTCTTTGTATTTGCATTTTCATAACTTAAAAAAAAAGAGAAGAGCATAAGCCTCACCTTCTAGCTAGGTTTTCTCCCATATCAGGTTTCCTAAGAGACATCTCGTGTTCATTTGTGGATGGTGTGTTCATTTTCTTGGTCTTTCATTTTCAAATTTCAGTTATTTTCATAAATTTGAGCAATAAACAAGTGATAATAAATCTGAGATCTAAGGAAATAAACTTGCATAACAAAAGATTTCAGAATATTACAAGATCTATTGTTACGAACTATTCCAGTGGAATATCCACGGCAGTTTACAGATCAGAATCCTGAAACTTTGGTCATAATACTACCATAGTGTCGAGGACTAGGTTGAAAGCCGTTTCATTTTAGAGTGACTTCCAGAAATTACATTATAACAGGAAGAGATGGCCTCTAGGCTGTTCTTGTGCTATTGGACCCATTAAAAGTCTGATGTATAGAAAGGAAAATTACTAAATATCCAATCTGCCTAGAAATAAAACACAAAATAGATCATACTGACAACTTGGTAAACTATGTCCATTCAAACAGACTTGTCTATACATTAAAAGAGGACAAGAAAATAGCTCATATGTCCATTCATATCAGACTTGTCTATACAGAAAAAGAGGACAAGAAAATAGCTCATATGTCCATTCATATCAGACTTGTCTATACAGAAAAAGAGGACAAGAAAATAGATCATTAGCAATTAGAAGACGAAAATTTATAACAGCATGACAATAAAATTACAAGTTTGGCACAATAGGAATTATTTATAGAAGTTATGGACTCTTTAAAAAGAGAATGGAAGGTGAACAATACATATCTTTGCTGTCTCACAAAAGCCAAAAGTAAGGGTACATTCATTCTCCATATTCTCTTCCATTTTTCTGCCATTGTAGTCTATAAATTATTTCCACAACTAAAAATGTTCTTTGCTAGTAAGTTAGCATCTCCAACTGATTCGCAGTGGCATCCTTGTACTGGTAAGTACTTTAGTTTTTTTCATTTATGCAGTCATTGCATTGATTTGCCATCAAGAAAGGAAAGTTATTGATAAAGAAATTGGCATTCATCCAAGATCAAGTGTTGGTTAATTGGATATAAATCAGGCCAACCATTTTAAAGATCATTTATGGTGTCTAAGGTGTTGTGATGTTAACCTTTAGCAACTTACACGGTCATCTGATCAGATGTAAATAAGTGGTTGATCGAGAAGCTTTGCAGTCTTACACCTTTAAGAAACTACAAAAGGTGTTTTAGTATTTACCAAAAACTTTGGGAAATGCAAGTGCATAATAGAATTTTTCAGAAGTTTTGCATCAAAAAATAGGAGTAAACATAATTTCTAAATTCTAATCTAAATATCAGAACTCAAAGACTTTTTCTTTTGGAAGGAAACTAAGTTTGGCATTGCATAGAAGAACACAATGTACATCAGGTGGGGGTTCTCAAGTTTCAATGCAGGCTAATGACAAAACCTAGACTCTGTCAAGCAATTGCATCTGATCCAGTTTCATACACATGTACCAGTTGCACTACAACACTTTACACAGCAGTTTTGAAGTGCTCCTTGGTCCAATACTAGCCTGTCACTTCTTTTGTCACTTAGGAGTCTCGTGGTCCTCCTTGCGTCCTCAATTAGGGCTGATAAGCCTGTCCATGTACACTTTTTGCTTCTTTGTGGTCATTCAGTCATCACTGACCACTGTGGTCCAACTTTGGCCTTGACTCTTTGCCTCAGATGCTCTAGATTGTGTTGTATCGCATGGCTCAGGCATCCCTGTCACTGCAACGTGTAACATAATGTGACTAGTGTTAGTCTAACACAAGCGGTTAAGTATTGCACAATCTGCAAATGTTGTAGGAACTATTAATGAGTGTTAACACCTCCCTCCATTTGTTGCCAGGTCTGAGCAGATAGATCTTGGATTCTCTTTGCCCAAACACACACAGTACATTCAGGAAACTCAGAATAGTTTTTCTTTGTGGAGTTCTCCATCCAATTCAGAAATTAATCTCAGACCAATTCTCCAACCAGTTTCCCATAGAGCAACAAGCACAACCAGAGGGAGGGAATTCTCCATCATCCAGTTATGGGAGCTCCTTCACATATCATTTTGGAGTTCCTTGGGGTTTTCCTGCCGTGTTCTCTCTGAATTGAGCATCTGTTAATGTGGAGAGGCCTTGTGACATCAGAAACTGGAGTTGCAAATCTTCCATTCCTTGAGGGTTTGTCTTGGATGCATATCTCACCTTGTAAGTCCATAGCAATTTGGGTTTTCAGTGGCTGAGCAGTCCTCTGAACAGGATCAGGATTGCAAGATTTTCCACTGTTGGTGAAATCTTCTCCTTTTCTCCATTTGATTACAATACATTTTCTGTTTATTAGGTATTAGTTGATAGTTTAGTCTTGTTGAATAAAGCACTTAGCTTTGTTTCCAAGATAGTTGATATCTACTATAATGGAATATACATTTCATGTTTCTTATTTTCTTGCAGTTTGATTCATGGTTATAACTATTGATAAGAGACCATGGTTTTGTAATCCATTTTGCTAGCCCAAAGTTAGTGCCCATGTGGTGTTTTGTTGAGTGTGGTGTTGGCATTGTCATTTGTGTGTATTGTTCACTTATCTATCATCCCCTGGCACAACCTTTTATGGAAATCACAATAGGACTGTTGTGATAGTCCGCTTTTCCCTTGCGTTCCACCATGGAAGCTTTCAGTTGCCTTGTTCCAGTTTTTATGAGAGCCCTTTTCCCCTATCCATTCTATTGAAATATTGTAACTGCAAAG
This sequence comes from Picea sitchensis, assembly GCA_010110895.2. Lineage (NCBI taxonomy): Eukaryota > Viridiplantae > Streptophyta > Pinopsida > Pinales > Pinaceae > Picea > Picea sitchensis. The sequence continues at coordinate 4,636 of SNQJ01S0007671.1, forward strand.
AGTATTCTATTTATTATTCATTAGATCAATCCCCTTTTGTGGATTGATCATGTCGGGCATTGTAATTGACCAAATCCCCTTTTGTGGATTAGTCAAACCCTAATTGTAATATGCAAATTAAGAAGTCGCCCCCCATGCAAATTAGAGTGGTTCTAACCACCCAGAAAGACAAGTCGGACCTGCCAGTGAAGAGACACCTCCTTTCAGCGCTTGGAGTTTGTATAAATAAAGGAAGCCAGCCACTCATTTGTTCACTCACTCAGCTCACTCATCTAGTGCGCAAGTATTGAAGGACGCTGCAGTTACCAGTTGTTGGAAGAAGGAAGAGAGAGAGGCGCATTGCTTGGGAGAGGATATTCTCTAGTGTTTGGTTTATTGTCTTGGCATTGTATTGGCTATCTATATTAAGGAAGTTTTGCTGGGTTTTCTTCCCCATGAGGGTTTCCCAGGATAAATGTTGTGTATCTTGTGATTGTGTTTCTCTCAATGATCCTATTTATGCTATGGTTATCTAGTAAATTGAAAAGAAACCTAATAATAGCTTAAACTTTAACACATTCATGGTCATTCCAATTGTTGGTGGTAATACTCTCCTTAGGACTAGAGGCCACAACCTCAAAATACTCAGCAAGGTATCCCAAGCCCTAAGACTCTTGTAGTCAAAGAACTTGTAGGTCCAACTCAAGACAATGATGATGGAATAGAAGTACAACTTGAAACTTGTGATTTTCCCTCTCGTAAGTCCTCCCCCAAAGCTGAAATGGAATTCAAGCCCTCTTTACACAATGGAGGTTTCCACATCTTTGCCCATTCCTCAACAATTACTCTTTGGGGTGAGCAATCCCCAATGGAACCAATTCATTTTCACATACACCAACTCTTATTCTACCCCCTCTTTTGTGCCTCAAATCCATGTTACCTTTGCTTTATGTGCCTCTTTCTTGGTTTCTCCTATAACACCGATGCTTAGTAGTTTCATGACCATGCACATTGTAAACCTTTAGCCAAGGAACCTCTCATGTTGAGCCTAATGTCAATATCTTTGGGCATCAACTATATGTTTTATCCCAACAAAAACAACCTTTGTCTCATAGCCTACTCGTCGACATAGCCCTTGTGTTGCATGTGAGATAGACAACTCTCTCCATACCAATACCCTCATCTATGCATGTGCTTGTTTCATATGCAACAACCTAGTGGGCAAGTTTATAGTTCTCCATGCCCTCTCAAAACTAGGTTTCTCAACATCTTCCATTTATTCAAGGGGTGTCATCTCAAAACCATACATTTATCTTGGGGATGGTTCCACAGCCATTCTCCTTTACCTCTAACGTCATTCCATGACCACAACAATCCAAGCATTCACATCAATGCCTCATGCATCGTCTCAACAACACTCCTACATCGAGATGATCTCCAACCAAATACCCTTAGACCAATTGCAAAGCCTTTATCTCAAGTCTCCTATTCGTGTGCTTAATATGCTTAGATGTTTTCTCACCCATTCACTCCTCAATTCAACCCATACTAAATTGCACACTTGTTAGCACAAATTTCTACCCTCAAATCTGAACTGATAAATCTGTTAGGACAGCAGTAAAAACTTGGCTAATTGAAGGAATAATGGCCCCAAATTGTCACTGACCAAACCCCTCTCTGTTTGGGCTAGTGCTTGCTAGCCTCAGGGGGGAGTCCCTAGGCACCCTGGGCACCTTGCTGCTAAGATTTATGACTGATTTTCTGCGTTTAAAACAAAAATCAGCAAGCTGTTCGTCTTGGACAGCGTGTTAGACATTCAAAAACGATGAATAAAATATGGTATTTTTGCTTGGAGGGTCCCTGCAGGGTTAGCACAATAATTATAGAATGGAAAGAGAACAGAAAACTACTCAAGAGACCAATAAAATCACCATGAACAGTTCAGAAACATGACAAATCATATTGCAAAGTTCGCAAAATATCGACAAGAAAAAGGTTAGAGAACAAACACTTAATTTCTTTATTGAATAGGCTTGCAAGAGGGTTGGCTACACCACAATAGGCAAGTCCACAACCGGTACAAGGATCACTTTGCTCAAAGAATGAGTCACTACACTAAGAGAGAGAAATAGAGAAGAATGAGAATGAGACACTATGCCGCTGCTGCTAAGAACCGACCAATAACCAATGAAGACCATCCAATATATAGGAGAGGAGTGTGAAGAAAATAGGAGTTAATGCGCATGAGGGAATAAGTGTGAGCAAGTAATGCGCATGGGTGAGTTATGAGTGAGAGTATGTGCATGGTGAGTTAAATAATGGCTAAGATGCATGGAGGATAATTTTAGCTTTCCAACACATGTTAGATTGCTAAATTTGTCCAAGGGATGAGAGAGTTATGAGTTAAAGGGAAATTCACCCTATTTTTTAGGGATTTCCTAAAATTTTGGAATTTTGTGTTTAAAAGCAATTTAGGGAGAAATTTTAGAAACCGATTGCATGGAAAGTGAGAGGAATAGAGTGAGAATCATTAGCCTTGAGTGGCTAAACTTTCTCCAAAGTTCAAACAATGCCACCTCACCCATGCACCACCTCTTTAGCTTAAGTAATTCTCATTTAATACATAATCCTTGGAAAATGCGACCTTGGTCCAGGATGCCATGTAGATGCCACATCATCCTAATACTCTGTCACATGTTGAAATCTAAGCTCACCACTTGTCACTTCTGGAGATGACGATGACTGCTAAAAATATAAATTTCCAAAAATAGCCATACAGTCCCAAAAATTTGAAACTTGTCGAAACTGACCCAAACTCTCCACAAATGCTCGAAATGACTAGGAGACCACCATCATGTGTTTACTGCTAAAAATAGACATTTCTAAAAATAGAAATTCCCCGCATGTCCATGATATTATACTCATTGGAATCGATTTTTCGCAAGGAATCCGAATCCACAATCAGAATCAACATGCGAGCCCTAGTGCTCAACCTGCTAAAAGTATAAATTTGTGAAAAATCATCCCGGGAGAGGTCCAAAAGATTTAGAGTGTCTCAAGGATCAATAATATGCGCTCAGAATCTGAATTTGGGGCTTGGAGCTCAAACTGCTAAAAATAGAAAGTTCTTGTGTGTCGCCCGGAAAAGTGTTATCGGACCTAGAATCATGCAAGGACCATCCCTATATGCTCAAAACTTCTCCAAATTGTCAAGAGGCCCACTCAAACTGTGTCTTCTAAAAAGTAGGGACATCTGTTGTATGTAAACATCTCTCTCAAAATGCAAAGGAACACAAGCTAACTCTATCTTTGAACGAAACAACCATGTACCGATCATATACTTGTCTCCAATGGGAACCAACCTCTGCTAAACACAAGTGCTAAACTCTGGGAGAATCTCAGAATGCCAGCCAAGATAGTGCATGTTGGCTTTTAACCCGCAAGATTTTCAAGGGTGAAAATCTAGGGGTTAACAACACTTTAACCCATATGAATGGATCGAACCTTTTATGACCATAGGTAAGCCACATCTAGTCTTGGTGCTCTATGTCTATGCATGTTCGGAGTATCACATCTACATTGTTTTGATCCTCTCATTTAGTTGGTATGTCTTATGCATACTAGCTTAAAATCCCATTAGCCCCCATGTCTAGATGGCACCATTCCCATGCCCATTACCTCAACTTCCAAAGTTGCTTGTCTTGTTTAAAGACTTCCCCATTTCTTTTACCAATGAATCCTTACAACGGTTCCATCGCCTACCACAAGGTTCTATCCCTCATTTCCAACAACTCGTTGACACATTTGTCAGGTACTTTAACATAGCCCAACCTTATGACATAGACTCATGACTTCTATTAACAATGAAATAAGGACTTGAGGAGCGCATATTTGACTATGTCCATAGGTGGTGTAATGTCATGCACTCATGTAAAACTCCCCTTCATCCTAGATAGTTCCCGTTGGAACAACAAGCTAAGCAAGTTCATCACACAAGTTCATCACACCTCTAGATCTTCTAGAGACAATCAGTGAACAGTCGACTGGGCATTTGACTGGTTAGGCAGTTAAACCAAAGTAGTCAACCAATGCGCAAAACAAGGCAGAATTCAAGGAGTTTGTTGTGTTCCCTCACCAATCTAAGCGGACCTCGTCTTCCTCACTTCAAGGGATTTGGTTACATCTTGGTGCTAAATAACATGGCCTTATGGGGTTGATCTAGATGTCTAATAAGTGTGAACATATGAACATGTGTGATATCATTGATATGTGTAGTGTATGGAAATATTTTGGTTTCTTATGCTACTATTTATATTGTCACTTGTGGTGCTTAAGTGTTGTAACGATTTCTTTAAACACTCTTCTTGGATTACCTAGCTCTCTGATCTACCTAATTCCCTAGTTCTCCAACATGGTATCAAAGCTATTGGTTTGAGATTTAGCCTGTTGTCTACGAGTCTTTTGGAGGTCGTTGATTGTAAGCACTTGTGACGAGTCAAATTTGTTTAGTAGATTGACTCAGGGTTGACTTGTAGACTAAATCTAGGATTAGATCTATAGATTAGCATCATGTGTTCCAAGCAATAACCTATGGTTTTGAATGACCACAATCATGGAATATGGGCACAAGATATGGAAATACTTTTGAAGATTTAAGTGCTCTGGTAGTTTACAAAGGTTGTGATTCCAGATTTGAAAAATGACCAACAAAAATTTTGTCATCAACTGGAAGAAGGAGGACGTTGTAGGAGTCATAACAACCTACATCTCTAGGGAGATTTTCTTTCATATAAGTGGGATCGATTGTTTGAATTCTATTTGGAATAAGTTGAAGACTTTACTTGATAACACTGACAAAAGTCAGGTTATTCAAATTGAGAATGAGTTGATCTCTTTGGATCCTCTCTCCTTTGAAAGAATTGAAGATTACTTGGCCCATGTGAAGGAACTTTAGTTGAAATTAGGTGAATGCGAAAAGGATTTTCCAAAGAAAGATGGTCATCCCATAGAATTGATCTTGATGAATCTAAAGACACCCTATGATGTCTTTTGTTTGACGTTTTGTGCCAATTGGACTTCCATAAAAGATGATGGTAAGGATTATTCCTTTGATTGTTTCTGTGGTTTGATGATTAGGGAACAGGAAAAATTGCTTGATGAAGGGAAACTTGAGGTAAAGAAACAAACCCATTTGTTGAAGGGAAAAGGTTGACAAAATTATAGAGAAAGACGTTGATAATGCAGTCAGGAGAAAGAATGTGATTGCATCGACTAGAATGTTAAGAAGAAGCATGGTAATCAGACTTCAACTAAGAAAGGTAGAAAGAAGAAAACCTCTCGTTACTATGAGAAATTGGGACATATGGAGAAGGCTTGCTGGAAAAAACCCAAGGACCTAGAGGAGAAAGTGACAAAGCTTGAAGGAGACATGTCAATTGGAAGATCGATCGACTTGCAACACCAAAATTCAAAATTTAAGGCATATAACTATATGTTTTCTAGTAGTGTTTCTTGGACCTTACATGCTCACACTTCTCAGAGTGAATGGATAGTCAATAGTGATTGCACTCATCATATGGCTAAATATGCTTCTCTCTTTTCTTCATTAAGTGAAGCTGTAAAAAAAGAAATCTTTGTAGCAAGATGATTATGCACTTACCATCACTAGTTGTGGCATGATTGAATATTAGAATGGTGTGATCAATGATGTGTATTACCTAGTTTGAGTGCCAATTTGTTGTCTATACCCCAATTAACTCAAACTAGAAAGAAGGTAGAATTTTGGCCAGATCAATTAGTTGTGAAGGATATGCACAATAACTTTGATGTTGTTGTTGAGGGATTTCTTGACCCCAAGGACAGATTGTATAAGTTCAGTGACTTTCCCAAGAAAGATCCAAGACCAATAGTACTCATAGCTCATACCAACGCCTAGAGCAGAATTTGGTATGAAAGACTCAAACATATGAATTTCTAAGTCTTGAAACTGAAGGCAAAACATAACATGCTTATTGGACTACCTCAGGTTGTTCCCCTAATGGAGTATGTGAAAGGTCTATGCTTATCAAGCATCACAAGGCTTATTTTGAAATAAGGAAGGCTTGGAGAGCAAAGATTCAACTATAACTTGTCCATAGTGACCTATGCTCCTTGAACAAACCATCATTAAATAGTGCAAGATATGTTTTGACCTTCATTGATGACTTTTCCAAGTATAGTTGGGTATATTTCTTGAAGAATAAAAGTCATGTCTTTGAAAAGTTCAAGGAATTTAGGGTATTCGTTGAAAAGCAATGCAGTGGACCTATGAAATGTTTAAGATCAGAGAATGGAGGAGAATATGTGGGCAAGGACTTTGAAAGCTACTTGTCACATGATGGTATCTCTTGGCAGATATATGTGCCTTACACACCTCAACAAATTAGCATCGCACAAAGAATTGAATTTTGGTAGAAACGACATGTTGTTTGCTTCAGGTCAAAGGTTTTTTGACTAGGTTTTGGGCAAAAGCTATCTACTGCTCAAATTATTTGTTAAATCTGATTATGACTAAAGTTTTATGGGATGTGACTCCAATCGAGAAATGGAGTGGGAGAAAACCCTTAGTCGGGCATCTTAGAACCTTTGGATGCATAGTGTGGTCTCACATTTTGGATGATATAAAGAAGAAACTGGATGCAAAGAGTCATGATTGTATCATGATGGGCTACTCTGAAGAGTTGAAGGCCTATAGACTGTTTGATCCCTTCAAATGGAGGATTGTTTGTAGAAGAGATGTTTTCTTTTATGAGAAGTCCTCAAGTGTCACTATGTTAAATTTTTTCTAGCTTATTAAGTATTGATCCTTTGGAAATCTTGCAAAATTTTGAATTGACTAACTACTACATAGGACCATCGATTGGACAATCGACTTCTTTACCCACATCGACTTGCATTCGGTCTTCCACAACATGATAAGCCACAAGTTTTGGAACTCGTATTCAGTCCAGTAATGGTGATCTTGGTAGTCCTTCAACAAAGGGGATTTGTTTTCCCAAATGGACGACCAAGATAATTGAAGCTATTGGAGCTGATGTAGGATATATCAATGACTCAAGAAATATTAGAAGTGAAAAACAATTTGGTAGTGTTTATCTAATGACGCGTGTGATAGAGGCATGTGATCCAAATACATATGCACCTAAATGGGAGAATGTTATGGCTGATGAGTATCATTCCTTGGTGAAGAACGAAACATAGGATTTAGTTCTTCGACTACAAGGAAAGAATGTGGTGAAGTGTCAATGGATCTACAAGAGAAAGTTTACATTTGAAGCCGTTGTTGAAGGACATAAGGCTCATTTTGTAGAAAAATGTTTTTCTCAGCAAGAAGGCATGGACTACAATGAACCTTTTCCCTTGTTGCAAAGACGAATTTTGTTCAACTGATTCTTTCACTGGTTGTTCATTTTGGATGGGAGGTATATCAAATGGATGTCAAAAGTGCTTTTCTACAAGGTGATTTCACTGAAGAGATCTATATGGAGCAACCCCACTGATTTGAAAAGGATGGCAGTCTTGTCTATCAACTAAAGAAATCCTTGTATGGTTTGAAATAGCCCCCTAGGGCATGGCATGAGAAGAATGACCATTTTTTGCTCAGTCTTGGTTTTAGACGCTATGAATTAAATCCCGGTATCATGTATTATAGGTTAATGGTGAAACATTAATTGTTGCATTGTATGTAGATGACTTGGTCATCATTGGAAGCAATGTTTGAAGAAATAGTTAGCAGATACATTTGAGATGATTGACCTTGGTCTGATCACATTTCTTTTGGGGCATCCAAGTCTTACAAATGGATGATGGTATCTTTATTTCTCAACCTAAATAGGTGTTGAACCTTTTATAGAAGTTCAGAATGGAAGATTGTAAACCATGTGCTACACCTTATCAGTGGGGAGTGAGGCTAACCAAGGAGTGTGATTCTCTAAAAGTTGATGCTACCCTTTATCGACAACTCGTTGATAACCTCATCTATTTAACTCACTGTCGACCTGATATTTCCTTTGTTGTTAGTGTGGTTTCTTGGTTTATACAAGATCCAAAAGAAAGTCACCTTCAGGTCGCAAAGAGAATTGTTCATTATATCAAAGGCACTTACCATTTTGGTATAAATTATTGCAGTGACAAAGTGAACCAGTTGGTCGGTTACACTGACTCAGATTGGGTTGGAGATGGTGATGACAGGAAGTCTACATCTGGTTATGTGTTTCGTCTTGGTTCTAGACCCATAGTTTGGTCTTGTGAAAAGCAAAAGGTGGCCTCACTTTCAACCACAAAAGAAAAATATCGTGGTGCAATGCATGCTAGCACAGAAACAGTATGGATTCCACATCTCATGGGCGAACTTCATTTTCCATTCGAGATATTGACTGTGGTATATTGTGACAATCAAAGTGCAATACAAGTTGCAGAGAATCCTATTGTACATAGTAAGATGAAGCATGTGAAGCTTCATGCTCATTAATTGAGACAATTGGTACAT
>SNQJ01S0007671.1:48110-68646 GCA_010110895.2 Picea sitchensis
ATGTAACAAGAAGCTAATCACAATATAATTGAAGATGAGAAACTCGTGATTCTTGAGTCAGTTTTAAAACCAATTTGAGGGTCATCAACTCATAAAATTTATTTGGATCTGGCCCAATACCATTGACTTTTAAATTATGATTTGTGATAAAAACAAAATCCTTCAAGCTCCACCCCAAGGAGGGGTCCCTTAAGAGGCACCATCAAAATATGCCCATGGGAAGTTCATATATATTATCTCTTCTAAATTACAAAGAGATGATTGTTTCTCCTAAGGCTGTGGGAATGCATTTAGTATGTTTAAATCCAGTACAACACATTTTAATGGTAGAGTCTCTTTGCCTTCAAACAATTTCAGGTTCCTAGCCAACCAAATTCCCCATGCAATGTTTAAGGGAAGTTCTCTAATATTTTTTGTATCCTCGTTAACATGTCATGACCTTAAAGCCACTTCAACATCCTCATCTAACCAAATATTTTGGATCCCTATCATCCTCTCCACTTCCTTCCAAACATCCTTTGTAAACTAGCAAGATAGAATGATATGTGCATTTTCTTCTACTTTCTGGCATAGACTACACCATCCTGTCCCAACAAAGGTCCTTTTTTGTAGTATGTCCCATGTAGGAACCCTATTATTTAAATCACCCTCATAAAAATTTTAGATATGGTTGGACATTTCAATTTCCATAATATTTTCCACCACCATACATGTTGTTCCTCTCTTCCTTCCTCAATAATTGTTTTGTAACCTATTTTTGGCACATAGTCTCTTGAAGGGTTTGGGGACCATAATAATTGATCATCCTCCTCTTTAATCCTAACATTGTTGTCTCTCAAAAATCATGTGTATCATTTCCATTCAACAACAAACATTTCCTCAATAGCTAACTCCCTCTAGGTCAACCATTCTTGTGTCCAAGTGTTTGATATTTACCTATTTGCAACATGTCTTAGCAGATAGTAACCTTTGCTTTTTAACTCTAAGATTAGTTGTAATACTAATATGTGTCTTCCTTTACTACCCACCCATGAATCAAGTCCTATTTGGACACAATCACCTTTTTCAACTTTCCATACCAACCAATTTCCCACCAAATGGAAAGCAAATATTAGCGCTTTCCACATCATTGAAACATTTTATACTCTCTTTATATGTTTCTTAACCCATTCCTCCATTGTATCTAGTGCAATGTATTTGTATTTAATTAATTGAACCCATAGACTAGTGATTTGAATTAACCTCCACACATTTTTTGCTATTAGTGATTTTGAGAAGAGGAATGGTTTCTTTAAACCCCATCCTCCATTTACTTTTGGAGGGGCTAGTTTCTTCCATGAGGCTAGAGAAAAGCCTCTTTTCTCATTGTCTCCAAACAAAATGTATCTATAGCATAGGTTCCTAATGACATCTAGAACCCCTTTTGGGATTCATGCCATAAACATCTAGAAAATAGGGATTGCTTCCAACACACTTTTGACCAGTACCAGGCGTCCTCCTCAAGAGATCCACCTATTACACCATGCGTTTATCCTCTTTTCCACTTTTGTTGTTAACCATTTTCAATCTCTCTTTTTTATACATGTTTGGATTCAAATGGAAGCCCAAGTACTTTAGTCCCATGTCCAAGTATGTACATTTGAAAGGAAGAATTTGTGAAATATAATTCATTTCTTGCTCAGGAATACCCCACAGTGAGAGGGTTGATTTCTCTAGATTTATTTTCATACATGTTGTTGTACAAAATAAATCGATTATGACCTTAAACTTCTCTACAACCCTTATTGAGCCCTCACAGAAAATTAGGATGTCATCAACAAATATAAGATGTGTAATATTATAAGATTGACCACTTATAACCCATTTAAAACTACCATTTTCTAAAACATCCTTTAATGACCTACTTAGTTCTTCAACAATTAGTAGGAAATGAAGAGGGGATAAGGGGAATCTCTATCTTAAGACTCTTACTATCTTGAAGAAGGGTGATACCTCCCATTAATCATAACAACAAAAGATGCAGATGTGATATAATTCATTACCCAACTACAAAACAATTAGTAGGAAATGAAGAGGGGATAAGGGGGATCTCTATCTTAAGCCTCTTACTATATTGAAGAAGGGTGATGCCTCCCCATTAATCATACCAAAAAAAGATGCAAATGTTATATAATTCATTACCCAACTACAAACTTGTGACTCAATCCTAAATGAATTAGAATAAGCTTGAGATATATATATATATATATATATATATATATATATGAGTGTGGAGTAGACATAAATTTTAAATTTTTGTAATTTTTAACCTTTTATTATTATTTTAACCTCTTGGAGCAATGAGAGGTGAGGATGAAATTTTATTGACAAAGTTGGTGGATTATAGACTTCCATGAGTGGCTTAGTTTATAGCCATCTTTTTTATTGAAATTGTTGGAATGTTGATTAATTTGGTTGGTTTCTATAATGATGAGACAAGAGCAATGAGGGGAAGATGCTAGGATTTTGGTATCGGATTATAGATTTCCATGATTGGCTTAGTTTATAGCCATATTCTCTATTGCAATTATTGGGATATTCATCAATTTGACTAGTTTCTCTAATGATGAAGCAAGAGCAATGAGGGATAGATGCTAGGATTTTGGTATATGATTATAGACTTCCAGGATTGGCTTAGTTTATAGCCATCTTCTCTATTGAAATTGTTGGTATGTTCATCAATTTCATTGGTCTCTCTAATGATGAGGGATTATAGACTTCCAGGATTGGCTTAGTTTATAGCCATCTTCTCTATTGAAATTGTTGGGATGTTCATCAATTTCATTGGTTTCTCTAATGATGAGGCAAGAACAATGARGGGTAGATGCTAGGATTTTGGTATCAGATTTTGAAAGGCATTTATGAAAGGTTTCGGTAATATGTTATTCAAAACTAGTTTGGATTGAATGACTACTTTGACCAATGTAGGAGTTGTCACAAGAGTAGGTAATTTGATAGACACCTTGAGAGAGTAAAGTGCCATGTTTAAGGGTTTTGTAAGGTTTAAAGAGAGTTTTAATGTTCTTTTTAGCCATAATTTTGAATAAGTAGTCATTCATGCCATGAATGCAACAAGGAGAGATTTGAGCACTTTATTAAATTAGTTGTTTGTATACATTGTTAATTAGTTCAAAGAAATAACAAATTATTTGATGGATAAATATATTTTAATAAATTATTTATTATATTGAATAATGATATGATGTATTAAATTTTATATTTCATGTATTATTTTTAAATTTAAAATAAATAAATTATAATAACTAAAGTTTGTGATATAATGGTAGGATTCAAACTATGGACTTAGTATATTCATTTGGATTTGATCTCCTTCAACATGTATTGGGGTTGGTTGTCATGTTGATTGTACTCTTAAGCATATGCTTATTTCCCATATCATTTTCTTAATGGAATTTGTTGTAACTCTCACTAGATTCTACTAAAATGTAGATTCTCAATTTCTCATATGCAAATTCAACCTCTATATAGTTTATGAGTATGTTGCACATATCAGGAAAAGCATTGCTGGATTTCTATCTCCCTATTTCAATCTTCTTGTTTCGTATCTCAACTTATATAAAATGATTCTTAATTGTGTTATTACATGTTTTTTTAAGTCATGGTATATTAAATTTTAGAAGTTTTTTACATTGATTTCCACTTCTATTAAAATTGTCTATGATTTTTTTCCATAATTTTTCAATGTTTTTACTTTATTATGAGCATTTTCTCTTATATATATTTTTAAAATTATTTTCTATCAAAACTATGTTTTAATTTTCATTGTAATTTATCTTAATTAATATTAATCAAAATAAAATTTTATTTTATTAAAAAAATTATTCATATATTAACTTACTCTATAAGCTAAATTATTATATTACCTCATCTACATACAATAAAATCAATAATATAATAAATATAAGGATTAAATATCATATGATCTAGTAACTTGCGCCCACACATCTAAATTAATGTTGCTGAAAAAGAAGATATTGTGAATGAGTTTGGCTTCCGTGAAAATTTATAATAATTGCATTACTTACTTATCATTCATTAATCTTAGAGTAAAAGATAAGAGACGAACCAAACATGTGTTGGAACATATTTTATAGAATAAATTGATCATTGAAAGTGAAAATAAAGTTTCATTCAAATTATTTATTAAAAGGAGTAATGTGGTATTTTTTAAGTTTTTAATAATGTTTTTTTAATTAATTTTATTTAAAATTTGGTTAGAAATTTAAAAAATAGTTGGAATTGTATATTTTAATAATTGAAATTATATATTTATAATGTTTTGGTGTTTTTAAAAATATTAAATTTATTTATATAATAAAAAACTCAATTTAAGCAATATAAAAGTGTAATCTCTTTAATTGTGGATTCCAATAATAATTACTAGTAAAATAAAAAATAAAAACTTAAAACATATAACAAAATAAAAAAATCCATAATTATTATTTGGAATGTCAATAAAAAAAATAAGTTATTTTGATCCTTATAAGTAGTGTCCTTCATTAATCCAAAAGTTAAATACTAAATAAAATAATATTATATAAATGAATATTTCTAAATAAGTGTCATTCATTACAACCAAATAAAATAATATTATTAAATAAAATAATATATTATTAGGTGATTAACTTTATGACTTTTCAATAATAATCACATTATTATGAGTTTGTGAACAAGTCTCGCATCAAAGTAATGATTTTGCTCTCATTGAATATACGAGGGATCCGGGGCACCCTCAAGGCTGCTTCCTTCAGAGATCTTCTGGATCATATCAAGCCGGATATCATTTTTCTACAAGAAACTCTTTCTACCGATCATTCTGCAAGAGATTTCCTACACCGTTTCCGTCCCCTTTGGGTCACAGCCGCCCTAAGTTCCATCGGCAACTCAGGAGGCATGCTGGTAGCATGGGATCCAGCACTCTATGACTTGTGTACCTTCTTAACCTGTGGAGGCATTTTATGCATTGGCAGAAGTTTTGAAACCGACCAGGAGTTGGCTCTTATAAATGTGTACGGACCTTGCCTAGAACGACCACCTTTTTGGACTCAGCTAGCGCACAGCGGCATCCTTGCTCTCCCGAATCTAATTATAGGAGGCGACCTCAATATTACCCTCTCAGCAGATGAGCACTGGGGTTCTACTTCATCTACAGGATCTGGCTGTAATCTTTACAGAGACCTCTTCCATTCATTTAACCTGGTCGATGTCCTTCCCATTAATCTCACCCCCACCTGGGGAAATGGGAGAAGCGGTTCGGAAGCCATTGCAAAAAGGCTCGACCGCTTTCTTATTTCTGATACATTTTACTCTGATTCCGTCTCCCCTTCATCTGGAGTTCATCTCCCTTTTTTCTCTGATCACGCGGCCATAACACTTACCATGATCCCAATCGGCCGCCTTAAGCCTTTCCCATACAAATATAATCACCACTGGGCCGAATCCTCTGATTACACAACACTGGTACACTCAGTTTGGATCGATCAACGATTCCTGAGGGAACAAAGTCCACAATTGCGACTTGTTTGGAAATTGTCTGTACTAAAAGCGCTCACCAAACGATGGACAAAGCATAAACAGGATGCTGAGGGCCGTGCCTTGTTACATTTGGAGCGTGATATTACAGATCTAATCACAAAATCTACCATATTTGCACTCAATTTGGAGGACGAGGCGACCCTTAAAGACCTGGAGGAGAAAAGAAAAGCGATCCTTCTGGACAAGGAAAAGAGATGGCGCCTCAGAAGCCGGGCGACTTGGCTTAAATGGGGCGACTCAAACACTAGTTTCTTCCATAAAATTGCAAATTTCAACAGAAACAAAAAACACATTTGGTCTATTATACAGGAAAATGACGATACCATTCGTGGACAGGAGGCCCTTAAATTGGCAGCGGCCTCACATTTTGAATTTCTATACAAATCCAGCAGCGAGCAACACTTGCCGGATAAAGTGTCTACGACCAATCTTTATTCTAATATGTTATCTACAGCTGAAGCTGATGATTTATACAAGCCGGTCACCCTGTCGGAGCTCCATTCTACGCTTTCTCTCCTCAAAAAAGAGAAAAGTCTGGGCCCTGATGGCTGGACGTCAGAATTTTTCTCCCATTTTTTTGACCTAGTCGGACCGGATCTTCTTCTGATGGTGGAGGATGCTCGTTTAACAAGTAAAATATCTAGCTGTCTCAATTCTACTTTTCTAGTGTTAATTCCCAAGACAGACCAGCCTTCTACTTTCAATGATTACAGACCGATCTCCTTATGTAACTTAGCTTACAAGCTCATTGCAAAAGTCATTTCCTCACGGATCAAGTCGGTTTTGGAAAGGAGTCTCTCGTCCGAACAGCTTGGTTTTCTTAAGGGAAGAAGGATCCATGATGCCATAGGTGTGGCACATGAGAGCATCCACAACATCTATCAAAAAAAACAAAAGGCGTTCATCATGAAAATTGATCTCAAAAAGGCTTTTGATAATGTGGACTGGAATTATCTTAGAATCATCCTCATCTCGGTTGGCTTTGGGATTAACATGACGGACTGGATAATGTCCTGTGTTACCAGTGCAAACCTCTCAGTTTTGATCAATGGGGAGGCTTCCAGATTTTTCAAAAGCGAAAAGGGGCTCCGCCAAGGATGCCCACTTTCCCCTTACTTATTTATCCTAGTTTTAGAGGGACTGAGTCGACTTCTCAAAAAAAATGTGGCTGAGCACCGTATTTCAGGCATCCAGGTATCAAATCATTACAGGATTGTCCATCTTATGTTCGTGGACGATATTCTTATTTTTTCAACAGCAAATGAATCGGAATGGACTGTTCTTCAGGAAATTTTTCAGATCTTCAGCAAGGCTTCGGGGCTGTCCATCAATCCCTCTAAGTCCTCGGTCCACCATTGGGGCATGTCGGTAGCAGATCTTGCATCCCTAAAAGGTATTTTTCCCTTCACTTTCTTCGACTTATCTTTAGGCTTCAGATACTTGGGGTATCATCTAAAGAGGGGAGCCTCCAAGGCTGCTGATTGGACCTGGCTGGTATCATCATTTGATCGGAGAATTGGTTTGTGGTGTAACAAATGGCTGTCCCTGGGGGGACGTCTCATCCTGGTTAAGTCGGTTCTTCAAAGCCTGACAGTATATTGGATGCTTCTGGAGAGGATCCCTGCAAAAATCATTACACTTCTCCGCAGATTTTCTTTCAACTTTCTTTGGAATGACCATGTGGGGAATAGGAGATTTCATCTATGCAGCTGGCAGCTGCTCTCTAGGCCAAAAAGGGAGGGAGGATGGGGACTTAAGAATCTCTTCACTTTCAACAAGGCGTTATTGGCTTGCTCTTTTTGGAGAGCGATTTCCACCGATAACATTTGGCACCGGATTATAAAAGACAAATATTTTGGTGACCAATCTCTCTTCACTTGGCTTCGGAAGTCACAACTAATACAGAGCTGGGCTTCTCCCTTCTGGAAGGGGCTGGTTTCCTCCTCTCAGGTGATTTTACATTGGCTCCGATGGAGCCCGGGATCGGGACATGATATTAAGCTGGGCAGAGACAAGCTCATAGGCTTAGATGATCTCTCGTTATTTTCCTTACAGCTTAGGTCACAACTGAGGTCACAGAATATTTCTACCCTTGCACAATTAAAGAAAGAGACACGTGCTTTTCCCCTCCCTGATCATTGGCTGCACAACAGTGATTTGGACCTGGGTGGATCATTAGCCTTGGAGCTTGACCGTTTCAAAGCTACCTTAAAGTGCACGGGCCTCTCTCTCACAGATACACATGATTCCCTCACATGGACGGGGGGTGATGGATCGGGGCTTGTTGAAGCCAGAAATGTATATACTGCACTCAGACTGGATAGGGTGATTGAGGCACAGCCTTTGTGGCTCCGTCGCCTTTGGACATGGCAGCTTCCCTTAAAACTCAAGTTATTTTTTTGGCTCGGTGTTAATGATAAACTCCTCACCTGGGAGAATCTCCTTAGAAGAGGATGGCAAGGACCTGGGTTTTGTGTCCTCTGCAGAAGAGACTCGGAAAACATACACCACCTGTTCCTTCATTGTTCTTTTACAAAACAGATCTGGAAGCATATCCTGCAACACTTCTCTCTTCCTTTCCTCTGGTCCGGGGATACGTTTACTGCATGTTTTCACTCCTGGCTTACTATCCAAGCTGCACCTCCTACCTTGGCTGTTCTAGTTAGCTGGCACATTTGGCTAGAGCACAACAAGGCGCTTTTTGAGGATGCTTCCCCTTCTGCTCGGGCTGTCTGCTATAAAACACAAGTCACTTTTCACTGGTAGCAGTCTACTGACTTGACTCATATCCACAAAGGGGTGGATTATATCATGCCGGAAGGCCACACTGTAGCTTTTTTCGATGGGGCGGCGCAGTCGACGGGATTATGCTGTGGTGCTGGTGGCACTTTCAAATCTCACAGGGAGAGGACTACAAAGTGGTCACTTTGTTGTGGTCGGGTTTCAAACACAAAAGCTGAGCTACTTGGCTTATGGACAACACTTGTGCTGGCATCCATTTGGTCCCTCGATCACCTACAGGTCATAGGAGACTCTAAAGTAATCATTGACTGGATTAATGGAGCGTGCAATCTCCATTCCATACACGTCGAGGGATGGAAACAAAAAAATCTACTTCTGGCCCGTTCCTTCACTGACATCTCCTTCAGACATCTCCCCAGATCCTACAACTCTGAAGCGGATGCTCTATCAAAGAGTGCACTCAGACAAGTGGTGGGCAGACTGTCAATCCACCACTGTGACAGAGGTTTGGAGAGCCAGACTTTCTGCTACAATCTCTTTGAATTTTAATTCTAGATGGTTGCAACAGAGTTTTTCTGAGTACACTGACTTCACTCGGCTTCTTACCTTTTTGTTGAGGCTCTGGTGCCAGTTATCTGCGTTTTGTTATGGGGACATTACTCCTCTCGGGCGTTTTATTGCACCTTTGCTTCAACAGTGTCACCCTGTGTGAGCCGAGTTCCATTTTGGCTTCTTTCTGATTGTTGGTCTATGGTGACAGAGATTCTTTTATGTGTGTGGAACATTCTCCTCTTGGGCATATATATACACCTGTGTACATATCTGCTCATCAGATTACGCTTTTGGAGGAGCTGGGAGACATTGTCCGTGTGCTCTGTTTCCATTGAGTCTCTTGACAGGAGGCTGGTGTATTGGATGCTGGTGACACAGCCGAAGATCATTTCAATTTCTTTCACGGGGCGCCTGTATGCTAAGCACAGGTTTCATGTTATTACAACTTTTTTCCCTGCGTTTATGACAATTAGACCCATACTGGCAGCCTCCACACAGGCCATATGATCGCCTGATATTTTTGTTTTGCATGTCATTTGTATGGTCAGTTCTGTTGTGGTTTTTGATATTTCGGCATTGACCGATTCCAGAGCAATGTAAAGGATTTTATACCTATATAAAATTGAGAAATTTCTATTGGGAAAAAAGTCTCGCATCAAATTTTAATATATTATGAGATTTTGTCCGGGTATACTTTTCATTTATTATGAGTTTGTGAACAATAATTACGTGAAATTTTAATATATTATGAGTTTTCGTCCACAGTATGGAGTACACTTTCTATTTACCAGTCAAATTAGTTTGTGTTGTATTAGTTTAAATTTTTTCCATCAAATCAATCTTTATAATGTTCTCTTTTATTTTTAAAAATATATATATATATATATATATATATTAAATTAATTTTTTCATAATTAAAAATAAATTAGTAATTTTTAAATTTTAAACATTCAGTTTATTTTCTTATGGGTAAGGGATAATATTCATAAGATATAAATTCTTTGCAAAGAGAAATTTATTTTTGCTTTTTTGCTTTTTTAAATAGAAAAAAGTGTATAATTTTATTTATAAAATAAAATTAGTAAATGTGCTATGCATTCAAAATAGCAATTTTTTACCTTGGGTATAGTTTTTTTCATAAGCTATTTTATTTTACTCTGTATACCATATTAATTTTTTTTTTTTTTTTATAAAAAGTACTTTGTCATCATCTCAAAAACTATAGCAGAGGAATACAGTTGCAGAATATTATCTTTCAACATTGTTTTCTTAACATTAAACAGAAAATATAAAAAAAAATAGAATTAAATCCAAGACTCATGCTCATAATCCAAAGTGTTCCTTTTTTTTTTTGAACTAATATCAACCAAATTCCTTGATCCATTTCTATTCCAGCCTTGGAGAGTTCATCTGTTACATGTTCTTCTCTTTGTAGATATATGAAAAAAGATATTTGTGAGAAAGTTGGTAATAATGATTGTACTTCATTAAATAGGGAATGTAAAGTAAAGTTTTTCAATGTTATTTTCTTGTGCATCCACTATGTAACAAGAAGCTAATCACCATATATTTGAAGATGAGAAACTTGTGATTCTTGAGTGAGTTTTAAAACCAATTTGAGGGTCATCAACTCATAAAAGTTATTTGGATCTGGTCCAATATCATTGAATTTTAAATTATGATTTTATGATAAAAACAAAATTCTTCACGCTCCACCCCTAGGAGGGGTCCCTTAAGAGGCACCATCAAATTATGCCCATGGGAAGTTCATATATATTATCTCTTCTAAATTACTAAGAGATGATTCTTTCTCCTAAGGTTGTGGGAATGCATTTAGTATGTTTAAAGCCTGGACATCACATTTTAATGGTAGAGTCTCTTTGCCTTCAAACAATTTCAGGTTCCTAGCCAACCAAATTCCCCATGCAATGTTTAAGGGAAGTGCTCTAATCTTTTTTGTATCCTTGTTAACATGTCATGACCTTAAAGCCACTTCAACATCCTCACCTAACCAAACATTTTGGAGCCCTATCATCCTCTCCACTTCCTTCCAAACATCCTTTGTAAAATAACAAGACATAATTATATGTGCATTTTCTTCTACTTTCTGGCATAGACTGCACCATCCTGGACCAACAAAGGTCCTTTTTTGCAGTATGTCCCATGTAGGAACCCTATTATTTAAATCAACCTCATAAAAATTTTAGATATGGTTGGACATTTCAATTTCCATAATATTTTCCACCACCATACATGTTGTTCCTCTCTTCCTTCCTCAACAATTGTTTTGTAACCTATTTTCGACACATAGTCTCTTGAAGGGTTTAGGGACCATAATAATTGATCATCCTCCTCTTTAATCCTAACATTATTGTCTTTCAAAAATCATGTGTATTATTTCCATTCAACAACAAATGTTTCCTCAATACCTAACTCCCTCTAGGTTAACCATTCTTGTGTCCAAATGTTTGATATTTACCTATTTGCAACATGTCTTAGCAGATAGTAACCTTTGTTTTTTAACTCTAAGATTAGTTGTAATACTAATATGTGTCTTCCTTTACTGCCCACCCATGAATCAAGTCCTATTTGGACTCAATCACCTTTTCCAACTTGCCATACCAACCAATTTCCCACCAAATGGAAAGGAAATTCTAGTGCTTTCCACATCATTGAAACATTTTGTACTCTCTTTATATGTTTCTTAACCCATTCCTCCATTTTATCTAGTGCAATGTATTTGGATTTAATTAATTGAACCCATAGACTAGTGCTTTGAATTAACCTCCACACATTTTTTTCTACTAGTGATTTTGAGAAGAGGAATGGTTTGTTTAAACCCCATCCTCCATTTACTTTAGGAAGGGCTAGTTTCTTCCATGAGGCCAGAGCAAAGCCTCTTTTCTCATTGTCTCCAAATCAAATGTATCTATAGCATAGGTTCCTAATGACATCCATAACCCCTTTTGGGATTCATGCCATAGACATCTAGAAAACAGGGATTGCTTCCAGCACACTTTTGACCAGTACTAGGCGTCCTCCTCGAGAGATCCACCTATTACACCATGTGTTTATCCTCTTTTCCACTTTCGTTGTTAACCATTTCCAATCTATTTTTTAATACATGTTTTGATTCAAATGGAATCCCAAGTAATTTAGTCCCATGTCCAAGTCTGTACATTTGAAAGGAAGAATTTGTGAAATATAATTCATTTCTTGCTCAGGAATAACCCACATTGAGAGGGTTGATTTCTCTAGATTTATTTTCATACATGTTGCCATACAAAATAAATATGTTATGACCTTGAACTTCTCTACAACCCTTATTTATCCCTCACAAAAAATTAGGATGTCATCAACAAATATAAGATGTGTAATATTATAAGATTGACCAATTATAACCCATTTAAAACTACCATTTTCTAAAACATCCTTTAATGACCTACTAAGTTCTTCAACAATTAGTAGGAAACGAAGAGGGGATAAGGGGCATCTCTATCTTAAGCCTCTTAATATCTTGAATAAGGGTGATGCCTCCCCATTACTCATAACAACAAAAGATGCAGATGTTATGTAATTCATTACCCAACTACAAAACAATTAGTAGGAAACGAGGAGGGGATAAGGGGCATCTCTATCTTAAGCCTCTTACTATCTTGAAGAAGGGTGATTCCTCCCCATTAATCATAACAACAAAAGATGCAGATGTTATATAATTCATTATCCAACTACAAACCGGTGACTCAATCCTAAATGAATAAGAATAAGCTTGAGATAATGCCAACTTATCCTATCATATGATTTGGAAAGGTCCACTTTGACCACCATTGACTTTTGGTTCCTGATTTTGATGGAATGGATTCCTTCCTAAGTAATCCCTATAGCCTCATGTATTTGTCTTCTTTCTAAGAACCCAAATTGTTCATCAGAAATTTTCCTTGACAAAACCTTCTTTAGTCTCCTAGCTATTACCTTGGAAATAATTTTGTAAATTTATAGTTGCATAAAGAAATTGTTTTGAATTTGTAAAAAGATGAAGGATTATCATCTTTTGGAATCAATGAAATAAATGTAGTATTGAAGGCTCCAAGCATCTTTCCTATTGTTCTATATGCCTCAACCACCCTTCTTAAATCTTCTCTTATAAACTCAAAACACCCAATAAAAACTTCTACATGCATGCCATTTGGCCCTAGGCTTTGTCCTTCTAGAAACTTTGAAGAATCACAAACAATTCTTCTTTTCCAAGTTCCTTCATGAAGGATCAGTTGTCCTCGGTGTTGATAAAACTTGGGAAGGTATTTGAAAATTTTATAACCTCTGCAGTGGTGACTTGTGTGTCTTATTTGAAGAGAGATGAAAAATAATCAACCCCTTCTTATGCTATCTCTTTGGAATTTGTTTCCCATGTCCCATCTTCCCTTTTTGTTTTCCATATTGAATTAATATTTTCCCTATAGTTTGCATATCTATGAAAAAACTTGGTGTTGTCATCTCTTGCATGAAGACATAAGGCTTTGTTTTTAAGCCTCCATCCCTTTTCTTTTCCAAGAGTAATTTCCTCTATTTATTCTCCAACCTTCTTACCTTTGTTTTATATTCCTCTATTATATATCCAAACCCTAGACTATTGTAGTGTACTGCTTAAGCTTCCTCCACTTCCCTAAGGGTTTTTTCATCCTTTTGCTATCTTTTTTTTTTTTTCAAATTTTAATAGAACTAAATGGGAGCAGATTCTCTCAAGCCTCCATCAAATGACACCCATACCTCTTTTAACTTATTTATAAACTCATCTTCATTCATCCATTCCAAATTTAATGTGAAAGGGTTTACGAGTTTCTCCTAGGTAGGGGTTATTTCCAACATGTTTGGATGATGGTCTAAATCCCCTCTCAAGGAGACCCATTGTTTGATTATGTTTGCTTAATCAAGGAAAGAATCAAAAATCAAGCACCGGTCAAGTCTCTTTGCTATATGAGCCTTTCCAATTCTCTTATTGGTCCAGGTAGGGGTCAATTTTTCTAGTTACATATCTAATAGTCCTACTTCTTCTAGTTTTTTCAAAAAGTAACACGAGAGACAATGCTCCTGAGCTATTGATCCCCAAACTTGCAAGACTCCCAAAATAAATTTTATAACTCCTCACATTACCACTAAACTAGAGGGTAACCAATTCTTACTAAAGAATATATCCCAATAATCCACTCTATCCATGTACGATCCATATACATTTAGAATAGAATTTTCTCTTTCAAGAATTAGAGAGAATAAAGTAGTCTCTAGACCTTAAGTAAAATCCCAAGAATTAGAAAGGGTAAAATAACCCTTCTTTCACCCAGTAATGTCCCCCCTTGACCTCCCTATAGCATCAATATAGCTAAATTCCCAATTTGTAAAAAAAATTGACAACTCCTGAGTAATTTTCTCCCCTTGGTCATAAGTTCTTGTAGAAGAATGATAAAGGGATTTGATGCCTCTATTAGATTGTTTAGGACTAGTATTTTTTAGGGGTTGACCAACCCTCGACAATTTAAGGTCATCATAACCATTTAAAACCCTCTTTAGGGGAATTTTCTCTAAGATCCCCAATTAGTGACAATTGCTTTCCAAATTTTGTTTTTAAGGAAAAAAAAATTGTGTTAAGGATATAAAAGACTTCCTTCTCCTTGCCTGTGAGGGGCATTTTTCTCTAATTCATTGTGACCCAATCCCCCTTCCACTCTCCCTGGGAAATCTAAGGTTCCTTAACCCTTAGTCTGAGATCAATCTTTGATAATTCGATTGAAGAGAGGTTTCTATTGGTACCCATCCATTCTAAATTTGTGCCAATGATGTCCATGGGATTTAAACAAGAGGTCCCTTCTATTGGGCCCTCTTCTACCCCAGGAATAGGGATACCTGGAGGAGGGTTAGGGATATTTTTTCTCAAGAGACTAGGTAGGAAATATTTCATAGGTTTAGTACTCTTATTTTCATCATTCAAATCCCATGTCCTAAAAATAGGATTTTCATCAGATGTCCTTTTATCGAAAGAAGGAGAAACAAAAGGCTTTCCCAAGTTAGGTGAGTCTTCCTTTCTTGCACTGGAGGATTCCATTAGCTATTCCTTAATATGGTTGGTGTCCAATGACTGAGATATTTCTCCCAAAGGCACCTCTTTTGTACAGTTAGCAGTCTCACTTTACCCCAGGTTCAACTTCGTCCTCAAATTTATATTTCTCCCTGCTAGGACATCCTTGTTGTCTTCCAGAATTGACTTCAATGTCCAAATTTTTTTTTTTTAGTGAGAGAGCACTCAGATACTAAGTGTCCATGACAATGACAAGGATCACATCTAAAGGGTATGCCTTCATAGTCTATTTTCAAGGAATACGGGTTTGATCCACTCCTTATATCCATTGTTTTGGCTAACCCTTTGCTTATGTCCAATCCAACAAGGATGCAAGCAATTCCCAAGTAACTAATGTCTCTGAAGGACAGGTCCACTTCATTAAAGGTGCCAAGCACATTCCCAATTTCTTCAAATATGCCTTATGAAAACAAAATCAATGGAAGCCTAGTAATCCTAACCTAGACTAGAAATATATCCAATCTCGCATATCTAGCATCAAAGTGGAGATGTCATTTCTTGAGAAAGAGCAGTTGAGATCCCCATTTCCATCTTTTGTGCAGGATATTTTCAAGTTCTCGTAGTGTCTATAAATTCTAGACCATCCACCCTCTTACCAATAATAGGGCACATGTATTATAACCTAAAATAGGGTCAAAGTTTGACCTTGTCCATACCTTCAGAGATTCAATATTCATTCTCCTACTTGGAAACTAACTCGCTATCACTAGGTCCTCCTCCATCACTATAATCTCATTTAGTGTTGTCTTCTCACACATGAATGAATTGACCTGTTCTTGTTTATTTTTGACACATTTTATTCTCTTTTGCTTCCTCTCACCCTCCACATCCTAAAATCCTAGATTCTTTGAGATTGAAATTGTAGAGTTGGTCATGTGATTAAAATATAGTTTATTTCCTATGAAACCTAGCTTTATATGCCTCTCGAAATTAGTGTACGAGCCATAAAACTGTGGTGCAATATCACTACACTTATATTCTAGGGTAAACATCTTTAGAACTATTAATTACTCTTATCAAAGCGCCGTACTGACCAGTTCATTGGTATAATACCCAAATGTCCTCTATATTTGGCCCGACACAATTCTCCATAGGGTTTGGAACAAACAGTTATGATTGAAAATGAAAGCATCACCTGAAACACCCCCCTATCCTCAGTCAAATCTCCAGCTTGTGCACCAGAATTAGATAAGGCTAGTGCCAACTTCTTAATGATAGTGACGGTCTCATCTTGTAGCAGATTAGACCCTGATAAAATATGAATCCATGGATCTAACTTGGCATCGGGAAGACTGAGTTTGGGCAAGCCCATATCTATTGATCCTCCAACAGATCATTCGAGTAGTCAATCACTTCCTCCTCTATAATCGATATGGAGATAGTCTTCCTAACATCTAATCCCCCTCGTTATTTTTTTAATTGTGTGTTGTGGAAACCCTAATCCCCCATCCTTCACAACGACCTCAAAAACCCTCCATCCTTTGTAGATATGAGACATTCTAATTGCTAGAGAACAAAATAAAATTTAAATAGTTCTACATAGCCATGTCACCCGTGGTTTTAATATGAAGGATGTTGACTTGAATGAAGATTGTAGAGGTGTATTGTGTCAGCATCTCGAGGTATAACGTGTAATGTCAATTCATCTAAATAATTCGAGAGGTTAGATATGGAATATGATTCACTCAAGAAGCAGTTGGTTAGGATATTGCATGATATACCATGAAGGTAGGTGCTTGGGGAAGTTTTGAACAGTAGGAATGACATTTAGAAGGAGAATTAACTGATGTGAATAGTGTTTTGGAAGACAATTCGACTTTTGTGAATGTCATTGTGGAAGAGAATTTTAAAAAGTTTTCTTATAAATAATTATTTAACATAATATTTTAAAAATTAAAATATTTTTTGTAAATTTAAAATGTCATGAACTCATTTTGTGATTGGTGGACAAATACTTGAATGTGTCTTAAATCCATGAGAGTGAAAGTGTATTTTTCATAAAATAAATAAAAATAAGAAATAACATATTTCAAAATTAGTTGAGGTTGCCACATTTTCAAAGACCATAAATAAGGCCTGGCCCTCCATTTTTTGATAGGTGTTTTATATGTCTCTTATAATCTCTAGAGGGTTATAGATTAAAATCGTGGAGATCAAAAAAAATTCAGAATAGGAAGTTAGGGCATAGGTAGGTGGGTCATTGTGAGTAGTGTGTGTTTTGGTATGGGTTTCAATAAACTAGGGTATTACTGGACTTTAGTTATTTTGTAATTAATTAATAACTTATTACTGGTATCATGCTAAAACATGGCCCACCCATGAGACCCTAAAAACCAGCTTGGTAATCATACTTGAATGAATCCTCCTGAAGAAGAAAAAAGTAAATTTCACAGAGAAAAATCCACAAAGAATACATACCGTGTTAGAACATTTAAATGTAGACTATCAACTGAAACCATCCTTGAGAAATTAATATTACCACAAATACTTGCAAATTATCCATTGACTAAGTAGGATAGTTTACCAGTAATCTCCAGGATGAATTGATCTAGCATATTCATCGGCCTTCTTAACCAAATGGTAAGGTATATGCATATAATTGACTAAGACTTTTGACCTGGCAGCCTCTGACCCTTGATTACTTATGTTCAAATCTCTGATGCTCTTCTTTAGAAATCTTGTGATGGTAGTGTTCGACTTTCTACTTGATTCTTTTGACATAACTTCTTAGTGTTCTCTTTCCATGGTGTCTTTGGAGTTTCCCAAGTTTGAATATGTGTGAACTTGGATATGTGTGAGGTGGTGAAACTTCCCCAATCGGCTTGTTTACAATCTTTGTATCATTCAAATCAAAATTCTTCAGAGCATGGATGGAATTTCTTGAGTTGGCCCTCTTTTGATCACTAACAACTATTAATAGTTTTCTCTTAATGACCCTTGTTTATCATCTTTGAGGTGAATAATACCCCAAAATATCATGAAGTGGGGAAACTTCCATTGATGACATTAAATTAGGTCTTGAGTACCCTTTAGTATCATTTGAATTTGAATTGTCTCTAGAAAGGTCTAGAGCCTCCGAGCTTGTTTTGCCATGCAAATTTATTGGTGAATAATCATGATCTTTCCCTCCCAAATCTTGAACATAACAAACTTCAATTATTTCATTTGTCAGTTTACTAGTAGCAGAATGAGTGTTAGAATTGGGAACATCATAATTATTTAAAATTGGTAAATTTTGTCCAATCGACAAAGAAGAAGGAATGGAATATAAAAAGTACTTACCAACGACTTGCAATATCAATGCTGCTACAGGTAGTATATACATTGTCAGATTACTTTGTATATAAAATATATTCAACAATGTATATACCACCTGCCACAACATTGAATGCTGCATAGCAGATTGTATATTGCTACCCTTTAGCATCTGCCTCCAGGTCTATCACCATTCAACTGTTACTGGTAGTTACTGACTGCCTCCAGATCTATAATCATCTAAAATTGGTAAAATTTGTCCGATTGACAAAGAAGAAGAAATGGAATATAACAAGTACTTACCAACTATATGCAATATCTGCTACGACATGTAGTATATACATTTAAGAACATGTGTTTCCTCTTAAGAGATCACTGTTGGCATGTTTTTAGATAGAAGCAGAGTATGTGTGTTTGTCATTGATGGCGAAGATCAGCATGATCAGATGGCGAAGATCAGCACGATCAGTAGCATAGCGATAATGGCAAGATCAACAGTATAAACTCATAAGGGGAAAAACAGTCAAAACATGACAAAGGTTTCGTTTCGGAGTTTCGCAGATCGGGAAATCCAAAGGAAAGAGGTTCAAACTCACGATGCAAAATCGCGATAACAATCTTGACAATTGATTCAAGAAGGACACGTGGTGAAATCACAATAATATCTGGATCGTTGGTTCCATATAACACATGGCAAAAGATCATCGTTTTGCTGACTGGAAAGTCAAAGGAGCGAAGTGCTCGTTTGATTGGCGAGTGGTCATATCTCAAGGTCACATCGTCAAAGGCTTAAGGGAAGGAGATAATTGCTAAGCTCCATCTCGGTGTTCGCAACTTGGAGTATCGAGACCCTTCATCACAGGAATCGCGATATGCGAGATCACAAAAATATCTGGACCGTCAGATCACCAAGGATTGTGGACCGTTGATCAGGCATGAAGAAGGCTCGTGAAGTGGTGAAATCACAATAAGATCTAGATCGTTGATCCAAGAGGGGCACGTGGCAATAGATCAGAGCATGACAGAATACCTGAGACGCGAAAGTGCGAAATGCATTTTCGAATAAGGCTGTGGTCACAGCCAGTGGTTACATCTGCGGAAGATGGAGGAAGAAGCTAGCGGTGTTAAGCTCTATCTCGGAGTCTCAGCGATCATGACTTGGAGCATCAAGACACTTCATCACATGAATCGCGATATGCGAGATTGAGATGAGATTTGGATGGTCGAATCACCGGAGATCTCGACCATTGATTAGGCTCGATGAAGTTTATAAGTTCGCGAAATACAAAGCGCCTTTTGGCTCAGCCTATGGTCACCGCCGGTGGTCATGTGAGGGGAAGAAGCTAGCGGTGCTAAGCTCCATCTTGGAGTCTCAGCGATTGTAACTTAGAGTTTTGAGATCCTTTATCACAGGAATGCCGAGATGTGAGATCACGAAATTCAAATTTTGTTTAGCGCTCAGTCACCGCCAGTGGGCATATGGGATAAACGCAAGACCCTGCCAATTTAATCCAACGGTGCAGGTGAATTTGAATATGATCGAAGGGATACTGTTGCACTTCACAGTTAATTAATCAATTACAATTTAGTTAGCAAAACGGATTCATGATTCTTGATCGGTTGGCGATTCAGTTGCTGAGGAGTTTTTGACCAAGAAGATTTGAGGTGTAACTAATGAGGCATGTGTGAATAAAAGGAGATATGAGGCGACTGTGTATCATTGGCTATTCTGACTGAAAAATGAGTTGAACTATAGAAAGGTAAAACTATAGCATGCGCAATGTGAAGAAAGCTCAGAGATAAGGAACAAAAGCTGAACAGAAGAGAAAAAGTGAAGAGAGCAGAATGTGCACATATCAAAGAGCATGAGAAGGACAGAGAAAGAACAGATAGACAGAGACAACAAGTCAAGCCAAATATGAATAGAGCAGAAGAATAGTGTAGCAGAGAAGAATTGCAGAATAGTGAAGAAGTGGTAAGAACTGATTTATCTGTGTTGTTGTTTATTCAATCATTTATTTGTAATAAGGGTGGTAGGGAGGTGCTAGGGAGGACTGTGGTCCTCTGATATTCGAGTTGGTGCTTGAATATTGGAAGTTGTAGCTAGAAAAACAGGGTGGCAGGGTGGTGCTTGGGAAAACACAGAGTTTTCTATATGCAAGTTGGTGCTTGTATAAGTGGAAGTAGGTGCTTCCATCCAGTTGGAGCTGGAACACTTAGGCAGTTGTTGCTTCCTTCTAGTGGGTGCTAGAGAAACCAGAG
>SNQJ01S0007672.1:4929-36937 GCA_010110895.2 Picea sitchensis
TCAAGGGGAGGGGCATGTTAAGCCCTAATATTGGCTCATTACCCCTCAATTGGGGCATATTATATTAGTAATGTTATTTTATTTATGCCGGCTTTAGGCCATTAGTTGTAATTATACCTCCTAGTCTCCTGTATATACCAAGGAGACATTTTCATTTTGAATCATCTTGTACTTGAACATTTAATTGGGGTAAAAGGAGGTTGCCCTCTCGAAGAGGCTTATTATCTGAAATTATCTCTTTTTCAAGGCGTTGAGTACTTTTTCTGAGGTTTTTCTATGTTATATTGATATTTGGTTCTTAACATTTTTCATGTTCTTCCTCACGAGAAGCTTTTTAAAACCATCAATTTTACCATAGGATGATTCATCGAGGAGAAAACTGCAAGGGTCTTGCATACTGCGGATCTTGTGCCTGATTTTGTGGCAGATACGTTCAATGTTTTGGCTTGAATAACTAGGTCCAATTTCTAAGGATAGATGTACAATCCTCGTTGTTGTTTTTTTTTTTAAATGGATTTGGTATTAAACAAATTTTCCTTGGAGTCTTCATTGCTGGTTCTTTTCTGGATTTAACGTCTCTTCTCATCGGCATGGTTCGGTGGTCTTGTAGTTCTTCAATATTGTATTTACTTAGGTAATTTTTTCTAAGATGGAGCATCTAACAATTATATGACAATGTACTATGTCAATCCACCAGGGGTTTAGGAAAACAAAAAATGGATTACACATAGTTTCAAACCAACGTTTAATTCTATTCGAAATGCAGAGAGAACATAGAAATACCAAGGTACAATGTTGCAGTGAAATCGTCATTCTTGTTTCTAGACATGCAATTATTAATTTTTAATGCTAACAACTCATAATGCAAGAAGTTAAATTCTTAAGTTAATATGTTACAGTCATGGAAGAATGTATCAAGAACACACTTACACCCACATGTTGCAATAAAATCTAATCTTCAGCAAAGCATTTGCTGACAATTAGTAGAAAATTAAGTTTACTACTTAAGTTAATATGTTACAGTCATGAAAGAATGTATGAAGAACACACTTACACTGACACGTTGCAATAAAATCTAATCTTTAACAAAGCATTTTCTGACAATTAGTAGAAAATGATGGTTTTGCAACAATGGGGCATGTTTGAAACCAATTTGTGCTTACAAAAATTGCCCTCCGCCTTTCTATTTTCCCACTCTTTTATCTCATGTAGTTTCTCTTCCTAGTTACTTAATCGGTTTTTTTCCCAAAAATCCCTTGCTGCGTGGGTTGGCAGATTCACACGTTTCAATCGAGTGCTTCCCCTTTGTCTAAATTGGGCCTTGATTGTTCTGTGTCCTACAGGTAGCACCCAGAGTTCCGCGATATACAAATTGACTGGCAGAATTGCGCACTGATTGGCTCAACATTGCACTTCCATTTTTTCATGACCTCCTAACAACATTCGGAGCTCCGCGATATACAAATTGACACACGGTCTCCAGGACTGGAGGCCTCAAGATTTCCATTGTTTACGGATGGAAAAGTGCTAAAACGAGCCACATACTACATTTGTGTCACCGAAGTTATATTAAAGGGAAAAGTATTTCCTCTATAGTTACATGTCCTACAAACAACACCCAGAGTTCTGCACTATACAAATTGACAGCCGGACTTGCGAGTTGGCTGTCTAAAAAAATGACTTGGATTTCCGCGATATACAAATTGACACACGAAGCATACAACCAAGATTGTATTACTAGTCGTTGTTTTCTGTGCCCGCCAACTTCACACTTCTTTCCAAGTATATATCTTGGTAGGAAATGGGATATCTGTTACAGATGTGAATATATTGGCCCTTCTTTTCCGTCTTCTATAGTTGGCCAAATATTTGTTTCCCTTTTCCCTTAACTTTATATTTCTTGTAACTTATTCGTTTTTTCAAAAATGTCTGGTTGCGCGTGTGGGCGGACTTGCGAGTTCAGGTTTGCACTCGTTCTCTTATATCGCGACACCGACCGACCTCTTCCCCATTCCATACCTAGACACTTCTCTGACCGTGGATTCCTGGTAGGTGGGCTCTATATTGGACTTCTATTGTTCCATGACTTACGAACAATACTGTCACTTCCGTGATATACAAATTTACAATCGGACTCAGATCATACCGTCTTCTGTATTATGGTCTACCTATCATGCCCTCTTCCGTGGTACACATTTTTCACTAAAAACTTCTAAGACATACAATTTAACCGTCAGGTCCTCATGTATTCTGTGGAACTATTGTCACCCCATTTTGAAGTCCGTTTGTCCGCTTTCCATACTTTGTCATTTCTTTAAATTTCTTTCGAGGATCGTCGGTTTGGTGGGTTGAAGAAATATCTACTTCCTAATCATTGTTTCCTATTCCTGTGCCATTTTGCAATTGGCAATTACCAATTATATATAATATCTTATTTATAGGTATGCAATTAGCAAGCATTATTTTCAAACATCATGGAATGTCATTTGCACGCCGTCGGGTTGGTCCGTTCACGAATACTTCAATCCTCGCTTCCAAGAATGATTCCGCCTAACCGTTTCCCTATTCCATACTTGGCCACTTTCCAGGAATTCCACAAATATACAAACCGGACGATGAACTACCCCATCATGCTCTCTTTCGTTTTACACGTTTTGCAGTAAAAAATTTCGATACATAAAATTTGACCGTGGAACACTCGCCTCTCCTGAGTATCCCCGTAACCCTATTTTGAATATCGTCAGACCGTTTTCCAGACCTTGCCATTCTCTCCTTTCTCTTCCCCGTCTTCGTGTCCTTTGCAGGTGTCTATAATAAAAGAGAAAAAAACTACTTTAATTTATATATATATATATATATATATATATATACATGTCTTGTTTCTAAATATGCAATTAGTGACATTTAATTCTAACAGCTCATCGTGCAGGAACCGTATAGATTGTCATTGATGGGCGAAAGGATCGAGGAGATATCCTATTAATACACATTAACCCAAGATTTGCAGGGGTTATATTATCCCTTCCAAGTGTTGATTTCAAAATCATGGAATGTCGTTCACACGTCGTCGCCTTGGCACGTTCATGAAACCTCCAGTCCTTAATTGCTCTTCGTCGTACCCGCCACCTTCCAATTTTTAAATATACAATAAGTAAGCTTTATTGCTAACAGTTTATCATGCACCACCCATACAGATTGTCATTAATCAACGAAAGGCTCGAGGAGCTTTCCCATTCATAATAATTTAACCAATATTTAGCGGAGAGTTACATTATCGGCTCTAACTGTTCATTTCAACCATCGTCTGGAGAAAACCAATGTTCTCATAAACATATGGCATCAGATCGACAAAATGTCTGTGGAGATATAGTGAGCATCTTCAGGCGCAAGGACCAAAACTTCCATTGGTCCAGGGAATATTCTTATTACTCAACCCCTGTCGCCCAGAACCAAGTAATTTAGACTTCTGGAATTGCCCGAGCAGGTTGTGTCCCTGAAGTTTTTGACTGTAAGGACCTGGTCTCTTGGTGCACCAATAAATTTATTTCAGAGAAAAGAATTATTCCACTGCGAGACCACTCTTTTGTTTCTTTTTCACCTCAGGTCTTCCGCCAGATGTTAAGATTGTCAGAGCCAACATTGACGATAAGAGGATAATATTGAAAATAGTTCCTAGCAAATAATAATAACAGATTGGAACTCTTACCCCATTTGTTGGAAGACCTGATTCTAGTTCCTAAAGATATCACAAGCTTGCAGGTTAGTTCATTTAGAAATCCATTCCGTGAAATTGTCTGGTTGTTTACACGAATAATAGGATAGGAGACCACAACAACTGTTTCCCGGATGGCTCTTTATATTTTGTATTTCATAGTCAATGTTGTAGGTGAATCCCCCTGCAGACAAGTGGATTCCCTCTTGGCCTTTAGACTCCTAAGGCCAAGATAGAAAAGTGCTTAACATGGACACTGACTTCCTTTTAGATCTAATCAAGCTAATGAATGAAAGAGAAGGAGAAAGATATGTACCTTATTAGCGATGTTTGTCCTTGCAAATCCCTGACTAAGCTTCGATCCTGAGCTCCCTGATAGATCCTGTAGGACAAACAAAGGTACAAAATAATTCCTAATCTACTGAGATTATCTCAATCATAGATCCATCTACTGCAGAAAAACTCATATGGAACAAGCACAAGTTTGAAAGAAACAGGACAAACATTGATTATATTAATGAGAACAAGTAAAAGTACTTACAATCGTTTGAATGAAGGTGCAGTAGCTTCTTCCATTTCTCCTTGTCCATCCCCTTTGCTCAAGTAATCTCCACTAATTGCTTTGATGGAATCTCACTCTTGAGATCATAAGTTTGATGTAATTCCCAATCTCTATTGTACCTTTCACCATGAGAAGGCCTCCTTATATAACCTTGGAGAGGTCCAACCACTTGAGAGATATTTGGGATAAGTTGAGGATTCCTCTCCTTCAGTTGAGGATCTTCCCTAAGATCATGCCTTGACCATCTATTTGAATCCAACCACCTTCAGTAATTGAGGGATTCTTCCCTGATTTGCCTCAACAAACCCAAAATTTTCTCAGAAAAGGGTAGCGCTCCCCCAAAATGGTGCACAGGGCACTCAAACACTCCCCCAAAGAGGCTCAGGGAGTGCCAACACTCCCTGAGAGTGGGTAGGGGAGCGCTCCTCTCCAAAATTCATTTTTTTAGTGGTTCTTTCAATGGAAAAAAGTTTGTACTCCCTGTCAACTGATTTCTCTTCTTCCAAACTAGCCCTTGAGGTGTCTTAAGTGTCTTTGTGATGTCGTTAGAGGCATGACATGGGCAAGATGGCAGTATGGTGTTTGTGACACTTGCAACACTTGTATTCAAGATGCGGCACTTGAAGACAATATGCGACACTTACAACACTTGTAATGGCGACACTTGCGACACTATCGAAGTGAGTAATTTTGAGGTGTAACAGATTGACCCCCAAAGTACAAAGTTAGAAGACGGTGATGACTAAAGTACTTTGTATACTTTTTCAAGCAAGGGTATGGATGCAGAGAAACTGAAAAAAGTTGCACACAACCATCAAAAAAATATTATGACATGTTTCAAACTCAAGGCAGGCATACCTATACTTGAGTGATAAAGACTTTTTAGGTATGGCCGCCATAAAATACACTATAGATCCATAATTATATTGACAAAATGGTATAGCCACTGCAGATACAATGTGGATCTATACTCCTATGACCTGAACTGATCGTATCCATGAAGAATACACAGTGGATCTACGGGATGACAAGACATAGCCATGACTAATACAAAGTGGATCTATGTAACAATATATGTGTCATAGTTCAAAATAACTCCTTCGCAACCTGGGCAAAGTATACATAAGAGTGAAAACTCAACCCAGGGTCTTCTTACCGTTCCCTTTGTAGTACGAATCTAACCATGTGAATAGATGTCCTGATGTCGAACATGGAAGAAACCACTTGATTACCGGTCAATGATGTAAACCGTTAACAAATGCGAGGGATATCACCATTGATGTCAATGATTCCCAAGGTACTCTAGTACATCCGGATAAATGTGAATGAATGAGATGAATTCGAACATATGTGGAATCATTTGATCAGGGGTCAATGATTTAAACCCACTATCGGATGCGAGGAGGCCTATCGTTGAGGCATGCAGGTCCCAAGGTACTAACCGGTTTCTAAGTCTAACTCTCAGATAATGTGCTGAAGTCGACAGGAATAGACTTGTCAAAGGAGGGCCTTGATGTATCCCCCATCAACGACATGAAACAGTCACAAAGATGTAATTGGTAGATCAAATGAACATGGACTAACATGGGTATTGAAATAGGATATTTGTGATGGCTGACTCTCGAGGCAGATACTTCCCTTGAACATTGAGGCACAACAACAACAACTTGACATGGACCAAAACACGATAATGCAGTGGATGTTGTGGCTTTCGCCAGGTGACCCAAAGGAGTAAAAGAAACTCAGAGGATTGGCTCAGTGCAGAGGTTCACAAATTAAAATGTGTGCAAAGACAAAGTGCCATGTTCAAGGGAGACCATAAGAGTTAATGGTAGTGTTCTCAAAAAATTTCTTGGCTTGCTTCTTTCAATGTTTCCCCCATCCAGATAGATGAATACCTCTTTTTAATTTAACGAGCTCAAGGAGGGTAACACATGTTCAATATGAGTCACCTTCGGTCAGTACCTCTTCCTTTGTTTAGCAAACTGGAAGAAGTAAGGGTTTGGTCCAGTATGGGCCCTTCAATGTATGATTGTTTAACGAGTTCAGAGAAGGTAAACTCAGTGGTTTTTCATATTTAGAGAGTATGAAAACAACTTAAAGACTAATCCAATGTTTTCCTTTTTTTTAATATTAGTCTTACGAGGCCGAAAAAGAGAGAAATTATCACTCGAAAATGCTCTTTCAAACCTTTTAAAAAGTGGGAAAGGAAGCAAGATCACTCGGAAATCTTTTCATGTCTAGAGAGTCTGAAAAGAGCTCAAAGACGATTCCAAGGGGTTCCTTTTTCGTATATCCATGCGAGTCCGAAAAAGAGATAAAAGTTTACCCGGTTGCATTCTCATGTATTTACGAGGATGAGAAAGAACAAAGACTAAGCTCGATATTCCCCTAGCTTGAAATCTAGGGGATTAACTCCAGAATGATCATCAAAGATTGGAGACATGCCCTCCAAGCTTCAACTCATTCACTGACTTTGAGGTTTTCACCAATTTCTCTACTAGAGGGAGAAAAAGGATAAGGGTGGATGAAATGAAGGTTCAATAGAGGTGACTGTTTCATTTTTTAATGAGCTTGACATAGGAAAAGAACTATGATCAGGGCTCCAGGTGCAATCCCCAGATTACTGTTTCATTTTTTACCAAGCTTGCTACAAAGAGGAAAACTATTCTCAAGGCCTTTGTTTCATTTTTTAACGATCTTGCTACAAAGAAGAAAAATTGTGCTTTTGACCTCTGTTTCATTTTTTAACGAGCTTGCTACAAACAAGAGAAACTATGCTCATGGACTCTTCTTGATCATGGCTTCCAAGAGAATAACGCTATGGAAGAACACCATATCAAGAGACAAAACTCAGCCATGGATTCCAACAGATCTTCGTTGGATGGAAGAAAATCACTCTGGAAGGAACACATATCGAGGGCCGCGATAGGGGTAAGGAGATAAGGCTCCAATATCCCTACCGAAGATATCACCATGTCAACTACCGGATCCAAATCATCATAAGTTGAAGTCATGGGAGACAACGCCACATAATTAACATGCAGCGGGGGCAATACTGTCGTCATATAAGAACCATTCAGGGAGGTAATCCAGTCAGGACCAATGAAGGAAAGTTGATTAATAGTCACAATTCTTCCACTGTGAGGGAAAGATAGCACGCAAAAAAGAGTGGACGCAAAAGCTTTCATGGAATATACATAATCTCACCCAAGGAGTAAAGATAAATCCAAGGGGTCTTGGAATACCATGACATCAATAAAGACAGTTTTCCCTCCCAAAGTTACCAGAAACTGAGGAAGGGTCCGTAATGGTTGACTAGTTCTTCTGTTAAAAGCTAATAGATTCTATGTAACCGACGCAAGCTGAGGACAACCCAAAGCATGCTAAGCAATAGAGGACAAAATACTAATGGACACACATTCATCTATCAACGTTTGAGGAACGTCCCGACCACAAACCTGCACTGTAATCGGGAAAGGAATGTGAGAGGGAAGACGAGGTCATGTTAGCGCACCCCAATCAAAAAGGATGGCCTCATTACTTAGAGGGGATTTTGCGGGAGAATGAGGAATGCCCCCCAGCATGGTAGATTCTGTATCAACGAGAAAAATGTGGGAAGTATCGGGTTTACTCTCTAGAGGGAGAGTAGGATCAACCGATGATGGGATCAGATCGACCACACTGGCACTCTTCATAGGAAGTGTGGGATTGACCGATGACGTAATCAGAGAAATCACTTTGGCACTCTTCGGATGAAGGGTGGGACTGACCGAGGAAGGAACTGGATCAACCACTTTGGCACTCGTCAAAGGAGGATTGGGATCGACCGAAGACAAAACCGGATCGACCACTTGGGTTTCATTCTCCAAGGGGAGAATGGGGTCGACGGGTGGAAACAGATCGGTTGCTTTGGTGTCACTCTCTAATGGGAGGGTGGGGTCGGCTAAGGATGAAAACGGATCGACTACTTGGGTTACACTCTTTTGATGAAGAGTAGGGTTGATCGATGACGAAACTGGATCAACTACTTGGGTTTGTGGTTCATTCGAGGAAGAAACTATATTGACCACCTGATCAACCGGACTGACCAGGGATGGAACCGAATTGACCAGTCCATCAACTAATGATGGGTTGGAGGAAATCTTACAATAACCTTTTGGAAGTTTAAGTTTTTCCAAAAGAGAAGAAGCCTCGTCCATGTGAGGACAAAGGTGAGAATAATGATCACCTTTACATAACATACAAGGGAATTTGGCAGTTGTCTTCTTCTTACCAACCTTAATGTCACTATTTGATGGGGTATCACCGGCATGACCAGCAGAGGCCGATGACATGGTGGACCACATTTCTAAGACTTTGGGAATACTAGGGAAATCCATCAGAAAGTGGTCACCCTTACAAAGACTGCAAGGGAATTTGGGTTTCAAATTCTTCATTTTAATCTTGTTGACCTCATCAACACTCCCAGTACTATTAATAGTAACTGGTTGCTTGGATCCAACATATGATGTTGTTGGGGCCTTGGTCCTTTTTGGGCTCTTCTTCTTCTTCTCTTTCCATTTCTTATTCTTCTAATCAACCTGGCTACCTACTTTAGAGCTTTCACTAGAAAAAGAAGGAGAAAGGGAAGGAGACTTAATGGGAGAAGAAGGAGAAAATTCGATGTGAGCTTGATTTTTGGGTGGTGTACTGACATCTAAAGTATTAGGTGCAGTTGAAACATTGGGAGGATTTGAGATCATCAGAGTGGGGAACAACCAAACCGGTAATCTGATGGTGAGCCCCGAAAGACTCAGTGTGGTAATGCATGGAGGACCAAAGTTTCCAAAAGAAGGAAAGGTATAAGGTTCCCCAGGAGAAGGGGTTCCCCCATTGGTACTCTCCGGATTTGATGCCATTAACACTAATTTGACCTAAGGTCCACTAAGTAACACAACCAACACACACTATGAATATGAGAATAAAACAATCAAACAAAACCTTCCCACAATGAAACCACTAGTTGGTGATGAAATCCAACATCGTGAGATCAAAATAGGAAGAGACGGGGATAGAGAAGATGGATCAGTTACATTGGAGACCTGCTTAATGGACTTACGTCTTGGTGCAAGCTTCCACGCAGTTATTGTGGATTTACCCTCCAAGGAGCTTGAGTGAGTTTGACCAATGTCTGTTCCAAGTACAGTGAGACTTCCCTTCATAGTAACCTTGTGCGAGACCCTAAAGATTATGGCCACTAAGGTCACCAATTCGCATTCAGCCTCTGGGCAGGTACAGTCGACAGTCTAATACGAACGTATGGACAGGATAACAAGTCTGAAATCAACAAGAGAGGCTCCGACACATAATCGTGGGTATACCCTCAAGTGACCCCCAATATACGATCTGACCACTACAAACAGTTGAACCATAGAGGGATAATCTCCATAATTCTCCCGAATGAAACCTCGTGCGTAACCCCTGTGTGAGAGGGGGATCCCAAAAAGACTATACGACAATTGGATTTTCTCTCCCTATCACAAGATGCTAAGTTTGTTTGATAGCTTTGGAAAGTTATCCTTTCAACCTTATTCCAAATCCCTAGACCTTAAACTAATGTAGGTTTGCTAACAAAGATGTAAAAATTCTAATAAATTTTATTTAAGCATTGATTTTAGTGGCTATTGTTTACTCAGATGTGTATGAGAGTGAAGACTGATGATATTATGACTCAGTTCCCAAAACATGCATAAGAAATGATAAGCAATCTTTTCTTTCAATGAATGTCTAATTAAGAGAAGGAGAAGGATTTTCCTTTCACTGTCAAACACTAAGATGAAATGACCTCATGCAATAGTCCTCAATAAGGAATCCAATGCAATGCTAAAATGTTTATATGTGATTGATAACCAGTAGATGTAAATCTTCTTATGCTAATCGGACTTCGAGAGTTATGATATTTAAGCAATCTAGAAGAAAACTTGACATAAACCAAAAGACACCCTTGTTGTGATCAAACAAGAAACAAAAAGCCAAAAAATCAAAAGGAAGGAGAAATATCTTGGACAAGATGACTCAAATATTAGAAATAAAAGTACAAAATACCTTTGAAACCCCTTACAAAGTTTTCACTCATTCAGATAAACGAGAAGAAAATGACAAATTGACTCCAAATCGTGAAGGACAAATTGCAAAGTAAGGAAAAATGTCAAAAAATAAAAACAAAAGAAGAGGAATTCTTAGAAATAAGGTGTTTGAAAGCCAATACCAAGATGGACTGAGAGTATGAGACCCTGAGCAAGTGCAAAGGAAAAAAATGAACCTAGAAAATTGAAAAACTAGAGGGTTTTTCACTGAAAATGGGATAGAGCTCTGGTGTAAGGGGTACCAGAGCACTCCAACACTCTGTGTAAGACCAGTAGGGAGTGTTGGCACTCTGCTAGCAAGGGCAGGGGAGCGCTCTGCTACAAAAGCGTAGAAAAGTTCTTAGAAACTCAAAAATTCAAGAAAATTCAGTCAATCAGGGTGATCATGATGACATAAAGAGGCAATCAAACCAATCTAAGAATAAAAAAGACAACGTGGAGAAGATCAAATCAATGGTCAAAGGGACAAAACAATATTTGGGAATGGAAACAAAAATCAGAGTATCCTCCCTAGTGGAGTCGCCAATTTCTGTTGTAGGTGAATCCCCCTGCGGACAAGTGGATTCTCGCTTGGCCTCTAGACTCCTAAGGCCAAGACAGAAAAGTGATTAACATGGAAAATGACTTCTTTTTAGAACAAATCAAGCTAATGAATGAAAGAGAAGGAGAAAGATATGTACCTTATTAGTGATGTTTGTCCTTGCAAAGTCCTGGCCGAGCTTCGATCCTGAGATCCCTGATAGATCCTGTAGGATAAACAAAGGTACAAAAGACTTCCTAATCTACTGAGATTAGCTCAATCATAGATTCATATACTGTAGACAAACTCATATGGAACAACCACAAGTTTGAAATAAACAGGCCAAGCATTGATTATATTAATGAGAACAAGTAAAAGTACTTACAATCCTTTGAATGAAGGTGCAATAGCTTCTTCCAGTTCTCCTTCTCCAGCCCCTTTTCTCAAGTAATCTCCACTGATTGCTTTGATGGCATCTCACTCATGAGATAATAAGTTTGATGTAATTCCCAATATCCATTGTACCTTTCACCATGAGAAGGCCTCCTTATATAACCTTGGAGAGGTCAAACCACTAGAGAAATCTTTGGGATAAGTTGAGAATTCCTCTCCTTCAGTTGAGGATCTTCCCTAAGATCATGCCTTGACCATCTATTCGAATCCAACGACTTTCAGGAATTGAGGGATTCTTCCCTGATTTGCCTTAACAAACCCAAAATTTGCTCAGAAAAGGGTAGTGCTCCCCCAAAAGGGTGCACAGGGTGCTCAAACACTCCCCCAAAGAGGCTCAAGGAGCGTCAACACTCCTTGACAGTGGGTAGGGGAGCGCTCCTCTCCAAAATTCATTTTTTTAGTGGTTCTTTCAATGGAAAAAAGTTTGTACTCCCTGTCAATTGATTTCTCTTCTTCCAAACTAGCCTTTGAGGTGTCTTAAGTGTCTTTGTGATGTCGTTAGAGGCACGACATGGGCAAGATGGCAGTATGATGTTTGTGACAATTGCAACACTTGTAGTCAATATGCGACACTTGTGGACAATATGTGACACTTACAACACTTATAATGGCGACACTTGCGACACTATCGAAGTGAGTAATTTTGAGGTGTAACAGTCAAGGAACAAACCTATTTTGATTGGGGCAAGTTAATTTCACATGAAATCTGTTTCCAACTGTCAAGCTTCAAAAGGGAAAATAATTTTTATATGTCGTCCTACTTAGTTTTTTGCGATAACACATTGTTGCCAGTTTCCAGAACTGGCTCTGTCCAAGAATGTCAACTGCGAATTCGACCCAGTAACATTCTGGTACTAGGCCTTGTGGAAGCACAAAGCTTCATAGTGTTTTTATGAGGTTTTTAATGGCTTCGTGTCTGTTTTCAAAGTTGTTTTGTTAGGAGAAGATGATCCCCGCATATCTAAACAAGAAACCAGTTTTTTGGACAGGAAGGGGACACTTGAACATTTGGATAATTACATTGTGATAAGAATTTTTGGCTCCACGGAAAAACCTGCTCTCCTTCCATGTCACATTATGGACATAATGTTCGTTGTAGAAGTAGCATGGCAATACAACTACTGGTTGCATCTATTGCAAAAGAAGAAAAAAAACAATTCATTCCTCTGCCTTGGAAAATCTGGGAGTTCGTGTTCAAAAACATCAACAAAATCGACGAATTCGTAGTGAATTCTGGAAACTTCAACCTGATATATGTTGAAATCCTAAGAGGGTTCAACCATGATAATATTTTTTGACAACATTTACAAACACTTGGCCTCGACGACAAGAGTGTTCAATCGGGGAATAACACTCCAAAAAGTACAACATCCTGGAGCATCGCTCCAATGACCCACCATAGCAACAAAGCTAATCAGATTTCTTCAAACAGAGGAGGATATAGCGAACCTCCTCAATATAAAATTGATAGTTCTCACAAGCTTCCAGTAGACAAGAAGAGAAAAATAAATGTGGGACAGGCGAAAGAGCTAGAAATTCAAAGTGAGAACATGGAACTTGAGACTGATCTAGATAGCATGCTCCGCTACCTTGACCAGACCATAGACACCATCCATCATAGTCCCCCAATGGACGTATTTGATACCATAACTTTTTACGAAGATGAATCCTTCGTGTTCGAGAGTGATGTTTTTGAAATCCAGTCCAAAAAATTGATAATTGAGAAAAAATATGTAAAAAATAAGAAAGGAAAATCTCATTCAGAGGTTGACCTTGCCAACATGTGGCCGTCCCAAATTTTTCAACTTCATAGGGTGAGCGGATATGCACTTCATGATTCCATTGAAGGCATCAAGGCCAAGAATGTCAGACTGAAGGACCAGGTCAAGGAATTGGAAGAGGCTTTGATTCCTATGCCATTGCTTGCCAATCCTTTGGCAATAGCCATGCCTGCCACCCTTGCAACCATATTAAAAGGATCCTCCATCCTCCTCACATCCTGTAAAGGATATGTGGAGAATAATATCAAGAAAATAATGGAACTAGTTACTGAGGCATGGAAAACATCACAAACCATCACTTCCCTTGGAACTAGGGCACATAGTTTCCTCAAACATTTGCAGGCGGAGTTAAAAGATGAAGAGCATTTCTATGTAAACATGGTCATTCCTTTTGGATCAATTGTCAACAATATGATAGAAACAAAAATAAGACTACAAGATCTTCCATCCAAAAACTGGATCGGTCAACTAAATGCATGCTAGAAAGAAAAAGTGAAGAACCTGCATCTCATTGTTTATTCATGTGAACAAGCCATATCAAAGAAAGATAAATTATTCACAAGGCTATCAAGAATAAACTTAGCCGGAAGGACCAATGACTTCCAATACCCCAACTTAATCGCAAACTCCTTGCTCTTAACTAGGAAAGAGCTTAATAAACAGGTTGATATGTTTAAGTCGTTTTCTTTGGAAAAGTTTTACAACATCCTTGAATATGATCAAGCTCACGTTGACGACTGGCTAGTCAACTATTCAGTACAAAATGAGGAAATTCATCAATATCTTTGTAATCTTTCTATCGACTTCCGACAATTAGAAAATGATCTTTTCAATATAAAAATCCGAAATGAGATCAATGTCGCCCCAATGAGAACCTACATTGAAGAATGTCTTGAAAGGGAATTGAAGCAAGCCGCTGACGAAAGGAAATAGGAAGTTACCACGATTCCAGCATTCGTCGACGAAATCAATGAAACGACAGCCACAAGAAAATAGCAAAAGGTCTCATATGTACCATCATTGTAAGCCTACTGATAACATCCTACTTTTTTTATCAACCCAGTTATTCCACTTTTTTTTAAATAGAAATGTGTAGCCAAACACTTGTACCTTTCGATTTATTTTTCAAATTAATTTTTTTGTAGGTATTGGACTCTATCTTCTTTCTACAGTCTTGTTGCTTGTACATATTTCAATTATGGTCCGCGGGAGCCCCAATCCCAG
Organism: Picea sitchensis; assembly: GCA_010110895.2. Taxonomy (NCBI): domain Eukaryota; kingdom Viridiplantae; phylum Streptophyta; class Pinopsida; order Pinales; family Pinaceae; genus Picea; species Picea sitchensis. The sequence goes on from SNQJ01S0007672.1 coordinate 19,310, forward strand.
TCTATATGAAAAACACATTGAAATTTCCAGTAATATGTAATAGACTTTTATTTTTTTGACATATTTCAAATAAAACTGTTTCAAATGCATTTAAATTTCCATTCTTTTTTATATTATATACTTTAAAAGAATAAATGGTGCTCAACATGCCACGTGTCATTTACTGCATAGATACCATCTGTGCTTCATGTTGCTTGCCACATAATCAAATTGCATTTTGTCATTTACTTCCATGTGTCATTTACTGCATGTAACTTTTTTCCTATCCCACTTCAACCCGACAGTGACTATGCTGCCATGCAGCCTTGTTAATAAGTTGATTTAGTTATTAATATTAGGATTTCTATCTCGAAGATTAATATTCACTGTTCTATTCAATACTCTTACATTATCAATTCTTTTATTGAAATAGATAAAGGCTATTGTTAAATGTGTTGTTTGTCAGCAATTACAATTCACAGGCACTTGGTTAGTTTCCTTGGATGGCATGTCTCTCATCGATCGAAACTTATATTATTTTTTCCAATAAAAGAATTGATAATATAATTGTTTCTTTTTCTCATCCAGAATAATTCAGTGAATTCTGTTTGAATTTGTCTCAATAGATTTCTTTTAGAATTGTATTTCAATCTTGTTTGTTAGTAAGGTTTACTCTTACAGGTGGACAATATGATGTAATACTCATATGAACATGATTCAATTATTATATTTTTTATAGTGCTCTTGATCAGGATAGATTTATGTTTTCTCTTAGAATTATTTCTGGTTTGATTTCTATATTGTTTGGTCGGTTTTGAATGTAAATTATTTATTATAAGGATAATTTCAAATGCTTTGATCATTTGATTCTATCTTTCACAATTACATTTAAAACCACTTATTTCAGTTTGATTATAGTTTGTAGCACGTGTTTTCATTTTTATCTAGTATTCTAAAAAAATTGTTTTGCCTGAGATTTACTGCCATGAAATATTGAAAAAAATTCGTTTAACAAGGTTTCTCAAAATCTTGTAATCTTGTATAACATGTATAACTTGTAAATTCCTATATAAACTATTTATTGATTTTACGTAATAATTAATGTAAATATTAGGTGTTTTGTTAGTTATTATGTAGTACCAATAGAAGAACCTTTCCATATCCCCTCCTTTTATAAAGGGGATACCTTCTTTGGCTAATGGAGCCATTAAACCCATCGAAGCCAATCCAAACAGCTTGGGTCTTTCTTTAAGGACCTCGTACTGGGTTGTTTCATCTTAGTTGACGAATGGTCACGTCCGCCCATCAACAAGAGGTTAGGAAACTAACACAATTGTTGGTGTGGTTCTCAGTGGAAAACAAAATGATCCAGAATGGTTAAAAGAAATATTGATCATACTTTTATATTCAATGATCTTTGGGATGACATTTACGATGAAAATAGTTCAACTATAAAATCTAAAACAAATAAATATCTTGCAATATGGAAAAATAAAGATGAAAAATAATATACCTTGATTGTTGCTTCTATAAATGAAGAGGTGAGTCATCACATCAGATTGATTTACAAATCCATTTGATGAACCATACCCCATTAATTTAGTAGATGACACGATCGGTGCCTTCGATGAACTGGTTGAATACATTGACCCAAAATTGATTAGGATTGGATCATTATATTATTTTCAATCTATCTCGATACTTTGTGGGTGGAAAAAATGGAAGAATCAACTAGTAGGATCATTTTGATAGCTAGTCCAAATTTGGAAATTTGGGTCCAAAAAACTGTCAGAAATCTTCCAGAGCCATTTTGAGGAATCAAACGACATTTTTTTTTGTCCAAACCTTAATATGGAGGAATATTATATATTCTACACACTTATGCCTTTCCAATGGTGCAGACCGTTCTTCAATCAGAGTTCGTATGAGAAAGTAATTCCTCCCCCAAGTTGACCTACCATATTAATCAACATGGTGCAAGTGGATGCCACATCATCCTACATTACTTAGATATGTGAGGTCATCCACATAGTGGATTTTCTAAGAACATTCTAGAAGGTCCAAAACCTTATCACAATTGAAGGTTTCAGAAGTCAAGATCTGATCCCAAATGGATCTAGGAAGGCCTAAAAATAAAAGTTCTCATAATCAGATGAAACCAACACCATTGTGTCTGGCTCATCGCATTGATTCTGGCCATATATTTGTTTTCAAAAATGGACGTTGTATGCAAAAGTTATCGCGTTCTGACCAATTTCCTAAACAAGCAAAAAGTCAACTGGTCAAAGTCAAGGGGCCGTACTGTCGACGTCAGTAGTACGATAGGTGATGTCATGAAAATGTCATCATGTTAACGTGGCATCACAAGGAGATGGCGCGTGTCACTCTAAATTGGCATTTTCGGGTTGAGTTGGAACCTGTACGAATATAACACGTGGCACTGTATGGATGAAATGTGGCAGTTCGTAAGTGACGTGGCCGAATCACAGGTTGACACGTTGTAGTACGGGTGACAGTTGGGTTGTACAATAGGTGATGTGGCAAGGTGACTCTGCAGTACAATAGATGACATGGCATGACACGTGGTTGTACGACAGGTGATGTGAAAGGTTACTCGGTTGTACAATGATGACATGGCATGCTGAATTTACATTAACTGTCTGGTATGGTCCAATCACAGGGTGACAGATGGCCCAATCAAAGGGTGCCACGTGGCACCCTGGAGTTTTTCTAATGACAGCTAGATCAATTTTTTTTCATGGCTTCTAGGGGTTTCAAACCCTAAACCTTTGTGGGCGCAATGACTTCGTGGAAGGGGGTGGACCGATCGGGCTACATGGTAGGACTTAACCAAATACCACCGAATTATTATTTGAGTTAGTTGGTGGCAGATTCTTTGGGATAAGCCCTAGTCGGTGGGGGCTAGCACCAACTGAACAGGGGCTACGAACTCAGAGCTTAACCATATGTGGAGTGCATGGGAGGCAAAGCATGTGGACACATGGACATAGCCACATGACTAGGACCCAGAATCAAGGGGGCCAGTGTGCGCCAACCCAACCCTCGGCCACATGGAAGAGTGCATGTTACCAAAATCCAGGAGAAAAGGGGTTGCACCCTGTATTCGCACATTTTTGGGTTTTTAAACATTATTGTATAATTTTAATAGATTTTTTAGTTGTTTTTAATGGATTTTGGCCATTATTGGGAGATCTGGAGCCCGATTTGACGCCAGATCTTGGGAGGAAGTTGGGAGGTTGATGCCCACTTAAAATATATATAAACCAGGGGTTCGTAGCAGCATTAAGGAGTTTCAGAATAGGAGAAATGCTGAGGAATTTGAAATCCAAAGCCATTTTTATGCAGGGAAGCCATTGAGAGGGGGAACTTTGCAGGCCAATTCCGAGATCTATGCTCAACCGTTTTTAGTGTCGTTAGTTGTGTTTGATTCTTGGGGTCAAGAAGAACATAGATAGACTAGTTTGTAATCCATTTGACACTTTTTGGATGTAATTTTGAAGCATTGAAGAGAAATAAGAAATCCTCACCCATTGAGGCAAAGGCCCAGAGACATAGGCAATCTTTTTGAACTTTGTTAACAGATTTTTTGTTATGTTTTTTTTTTCCTTTGTGCTTACATTCTGATCTTCATTTATTATTATGGTTGCTATGATATCTCATTAATTTATTCTTCTTTCATCAAATTCCTAATTGGTAAATGAACTCATGCTTAAAACTTAACCAAGTCTTTAAAATAACATTTTGGATCAAGTGGTATCAGAGTAGGTTGACGGTTGGTTTTTGCGTTTGCATGATTACCAGGGAAAAGTTGAGTCGTGGTGAAGGAAATCTTGTAGAAGGGGATCCTGATATTGGATCAAGAAAGAGAACTTCTCAAAGTGAGGAGATGGCATCGGAAGAAGGCATGTCTCAGAATGAGATCGAGTTGCAAAATACTTTATTTGCCATGTCTGAGATGGTAAAGGTCTTATATGAGGATTACTTGGAATGGAAGAGGCCTTTCCAAGGGGAGTCTTCAAAACAAGGCAAAAGTGAAGAAGGAGAGGATCCTCCTAAACCTCCTCCTTCACCTCCTCCTTCTCCATCAACTTCTTCTTCTTCAAGTATAAGTTCCAAATCCACCACAAGAAAACATTCCCATAAACATAAACACGATGTGCCTTTACTTAATCTTGATGTGAAATTTAAATTGCCCATGTGTGATGGTGAAGTCAATGCTGAGAGGCTTCATAATTGGGTTAGACAGATGGAATTTTATTGTAGTGTGCAACAAATCAAATATTAAGCAACTCAAATCAAGTTGGCATTGCTTTGTCTTGCAGGCACAACACTCATCTAGTGGTAGAGTAGGTTGCAAAATGGCACGCAACAAGTTGGTAATGTATTTCAATCATGGAAATATTTTTTTTTTGCACTTAGAAAGAGATTTTATCCTTTGGGTTATAAAGAGAAGGCTTTAATTGAATGGAAAAGTCTTAAACTAAGAAAAGGAAAAATGGTGCAAGAATACACATGAATTTCGTAAGATGGAATTAATGTTAAACATTCCATTACATACCCAAGAAACACTTATGAAGTATATAGGAGGTTTACTTGCACATACTCGTAACACTATATTTATGTTTGGACCTACTAATATTGATGAGGCTTATGTTCAAGCAACATACATTGAAGCAGGGAAAATAGGAGTTGGTGTATCAGGGGAATCGTCTTCCAGGAAAGAGGAAAAAATAAAGGGGAATGGCAAGAAATCAAATTCAACGACAAGAAGGGAAGAGAAGATCTCTTTCAAGGATTGCAAGAAAAAAGGGAATGATTATGACCATTGCTGGTAATTGCATCCAGAGAAGAGACCAAAGTGGTTCAAAGAAAGGAAAGGGAGGCAAACAGTTCAGCAACAACATGACCAACAGACTTGGGATATGATTCAGGTGATGATACTAAAATCAAAACAGTTGGTTTGACAGGTAAAATATGTGATGGATACGATTCTAGATGCAAATTGTTTCACAAAAGGGTGTTAATGAAACATACCAAGATTGATACATTGATATATAGTGGATATCAATCTAACTTTATTTCAAAGGAAGTGGTTAAACAATTGGGATTAAACACTAAGATGCATCATAAACCTTACTCACTTAAATGGATAAGCAACAATCATAAGTTGCACATAACAAAGCAATGCACTTTAAAGTTTGCAATTTCAACAAAGTTTGTGGATGAGGTAATGTGTGATGTGGTGCCACTCAATGAATGTGGAATGGTCTTAGGCATCCCTTATCTGTATGATCGCAAATCAATCTTCTACAGGGAACAAAATCAATATCACTTAACTAAAGAAGGCAATGAATATGTTGTACATGCTCATCACATAAAATCAAATCAATCTCTTGAAACAATGGAACAATTAAGGAAGGCAGCTTATGCAAGCAACACACCTATAATTGTGCCAAATAACGCAGTTGATCTTAAGCATGAACATCATATGATTGTAGAATGGAAGTTCAATCATACTTTGCTTCAAGATAAGCTAATGTCGTGCAAGCACATCAAACATATTACCTCATTTGCAGTCATATTTCTGATGTTATCGCTGCTAATGTTTTCAACATGGATGGTAGTGGATTCAGTAAGATCCAAAAGAGTACAAGTGGATAACAATATGTTTTCAGATTTCATGGTTGTTTTGCAGTTGATCTTGATAAGACAGGTGCACAGGACAAATTTTAAATACAAAGAACAAGTGGGGTGGTCTATCCCACACTTGATGACTAGTTAATACCCTTTTGGAGGACCAAAAGGTCTTAGTGGGGAGGGATGATCCAAAATGGATCGAGGAAGGCATAAAAATAAAATTTCTTGGAATCGGATGAAACTAGCTCCATTGCATACGAATCGTCACGTTGATTCCATCCATATATTGCTTTTCGCAAATGGATGCAGAATGCGAAAGTTATCGCGTTCTGAACGATTTCTCAAATAGGAAAAAAGTCAACTCGTCAAAGTCAACAGGACATACTACTAACGTCAGGAGTACGATAGGCGAAGTCATTATGATGTCATGATGATGTCTCATGTTGATGTGACATCACCAGGAGGTGAAACGTGTCACTCAAAATTGGCATTTTCGGGTTGAGTTGGCACCTGTACGGATTTGACACGTCGCACTGTACAGATGACACGTGGAAGTCCATACATGATGTGGCCCAATAGCATGATGACATGTGGCAGTACGGATGACAACTGGGATTTTTGGAAGGGTGACTGTGCAGTACGGTCGATGACATGGTACGACATGTGGTTGTACGACAGGTGATGTGGCAGGTGAATGGACAGGTGATTGGGTTGTACGGCGACGTGGCATGTTGACTATACATTGACTGTGTTGGTGATTGTGTGGTATGGTCCAATCACAGGGTGACATGTGGCCCAATCTGAAGGCACCATGTGGCACCCCAGATTTTTCCCAATGTCGACTATTTCAAAAATTTGTTATGGCTTCCGGGGGTTTTGAACCCTCGACCTCTGTGGGCACAACGACTTCATGGAAGGGGGCAGACCAATCACGCTACGTGGCAAGACTTAACCAAATCCCACCGAATTATTATTTGAGTTAGTTGGTGGAAGATTGTTTGGGATAAGCCATGTTCGATGTGGGCCAACCCTGACCGAACATAGCCACATGACCAGTACTTGGAATCAAGGGGGCCAGCACGCGCCAACCCAACCTTCAGCTACATGGCAAAGTGCATGTGACCAGGAGCTAGGAGAAAAGGGGTTGCGCCCTATATTTGCACATTTTTGGGTTTTTCAACATTATTGTATTATTTTTATGGATTTTTCATGTGTTTTTAATGGATTTTTCCCATTATTGGGAGATCACGAGCCCAATTTATGGCCAGATCTTGGAAGGAATTTGGGAAGTTGATTCCCACTTGAAATATATATAAACCAGGGGTTCTTATCAATATTAAGGAGGTTCATAACAGGAGAAATGCTAAAAAATTTGAAATCAAAAGCCATTTTTATGCATGAAAGCCATTGAGAAGGGGAACTTTGTGGGCCAATTCTGGGAGCTATGCTCAACCGTTTTCAGTTCCGTCAGTTGTGTTGGATTCTTGAGGTTGATCAGAACATAACCAGACCAGTTTGTAATCCATTTAAAACTTTTATAATGTAATTTTTAATAATTTAAGATAAATAACAAAGCCTCACCCACTCAGACAAAGGCCCGAAGACATAGGCAATCTTGTCGAACTCCGTTAACAACTTTGTTGTTATGGTTTTTTGTTCTTTATTATTAAATTCTGATATTCATTTCTTATTATGGCTGCTATGATATCTCATTAATTTCTTCTTCTTTCATCAATTCCTAATTGGTAAATGAACTCATGCTTAAAACTTAACCAAGTCTTTAAAATATCATTTCGGATCAAAACCCCACCCATAGATGGATATCAGGCTATGTTAAATACTGGGACACTAGGAGGAGAAGGGGTTCCATTATTTTTCATTATATTTTGTTCCATAACTGAGAAAAACATATGAGAGTGGTATTCTACGAGAATAATAGAGGAGGAGAGATTCTATAGCAGCCATACAAGCCACACGTCAAAGGAAAATCCAAAGAGAATGCCTCTTTCTTTGTACTTACATCATTTCTATACCAGAGAAAAGAGAGTAGAGCAACCTCACCTTCTAGTTGGGTTTTCTCTGATATTGGGTTTCCTAGGTCATATATTGTGTTTATTTGTGGATGGTGTGATTTTATTTTACTGTTCTCTATTTTCCACATTTTATCTATTTGATGCATAAGAAGAAAATTAGTAACTAAATATTATGGAGATCTAAAGGAAAAACAACCTTAATAAGTAAATATTTTTAGTTATTTATCAAATATTTTTTGATGAACTATTCCAGTGGAATATAGATGAAAGTTTACAGATCATATTGGTATCAAAGTAGGTTTTTTTTTTGGGTATTTGTGGGAATTTGCATGATCTAGTAATTGACCTAAAGATAAGTCGCAGAAACCCTAGCCATGGCAGGCGAGTTTGTTCATAACAACCTTTGAGATCCAGTAGAACAAACATTTGAGAGGTTGGAAGCACAAGTTTCCGACATCAGTCATAATATGAACCTCCTCATGGTGACTCTAGAAAGCAAGCTTAGACCATTCAGAGATGATGGAGGCTCTAACTCATAAAGATGATCAGAGGGGAAATCGGAAGATTGAGAAGACTCAATAAAGGAGTCATGGAAAGAATCCGAGAAAGAGCAGTTGAGTTCAAGTGCCATGAAACATTCACAACCCCTCTTCAATATGGAACTTAAATAGTACATAAAGGCATACCAAGGTGAGATTGATGCATTAAACTGAATCATCGGTTTCAATAACTAGAAGTTTATTTTAGCATTCACCATATAGATGAAGAACATAATATTTCATTTTCTAGATCGAAGTTAGAGGGCCATGCTTTAACTTGGTGGGAAATCCATATAGAAACACTAAGGGTTGAGGGTGATCCACTAGTAACTAGGTGGGGGGACTTCAAAACCCTCATCAAGTTCCAATTCTACCCTATCGGGTATATAGAGGACCAATGGATCTGATGGAACTACTTCAAGCAGAGGTAGGGGAAGAGTGTACAGAAGTACACCATTGAGTCAGAAATATGACCATCATGTTGGGTATCTCTCCCAAGATCCTAGATGTACTCCTCAGGTATCTGGGGTGTTTACACAATCAACTACGAAAGGAGTTGATTCTCTTCAATCCAAGGACAGTGGATGAGGCACATGTATAGGCACAATACCTAAAAAGCATAGGCCAAAAGAAAGGGAATCCAAGTGGTTCGAAGCAGAAAGAACACCAGGAAGCTTCCAAGGAAGGGAAGAAGAAGTGCAAAGGGGGGAATATAAGAAAACAAAAGCCATTGCATATCATTGCAAATATCCCAGTAATGATTGCAACATTGATGGCCACAATGAGGAAAATTTATGGAAATTAAATCCAGAGATGAACTCGAAGAACCACAAGAAGGATGGAAAGAAAAAGAACCTTCTAGCCATAGATTCAAGCAATCAGGTTGAAAGTAGCTCAGATGTGGATGAAAATATTGTCTGCACATATGTGCATAAGGAGGAGAATCTAAGTATCCTTCACCACTAGGAATATGAGAAGATGACCAATATCTTCCACATCAATATTTAAGTCAAGAAGACCAAGATAGATTCTCTATTCAACTTCGGTTCTCAGGTTAATCTCATAGTAGCAGATAAGGATGCAAAGATAAAGGTAATGAAACCATGTAAGATTAAATTTGTTGGCTAAATAAGGATGCAAAGATAAAGGTAATGAAACAATGTAAGATTAAATTTGTTGTAAGTGTTGATTTTATTGATGAAGTGGAATTGGACATAATACCCCTTGATGTATCTAGAGTAATGTTTGGAAGCCCCTACATGTATATAAGGGATGAAATCTTCATGTGGAGAGCCAACCAATATAGACTTATCAAGGATGGGAAGTACTACATCATCAACGTGTATAAAGGAAACTCAAATATATCATTGGTAAGTGTCAACCAAGACAAGAATTTGATTTGTTCTAGTAAGAAATGTGTTTTTATTTTCTTAAGAAAAAATCAGTCTAATGATGAGTCAATGAGAGTGAAGACATCTATAGAAGGGTGTACTAAAGAGTAGAAACATCAGTTGGAGGAGTTGCTACATGCATACAAAGGAGTGTTCCAGGAACCTAATGGATACCACCTAACAGGGATGTGGAGAACGAAATACAATTATTTCCAGACTCCCCATTGCCAAATATTGGGATGTATATATGCTCTATTCTATAAGTGAATCAAATTAAGAAGTAGTTGTAGTAGTTGTTGGAGTAGGGTGTGATTTGACCAATTACCTCACCTTGTGGGTCACCCATTATAATTGTACCGAAGAAGGATGGGAATTGGTGAATGTGTATTGATTACAGGGCATTGAACAAGATTACTCTAAAGAATCAGTACCTTTTGACAAGGATCGATGATCTGTTGGACCACCTGCAACATGTCAAGTACTTCACTAACATGGATTTTAAATAGGGATATCACCAAGTATGAGTCAAAGAAGAAGATACCTAGAATATTTCCTTCAAGACAAGGCAAGGTTTGTATGAGTGGTTGGTTATGCCATTCATTTTTTTCAATGCACTAGCTACATTTATGAGACTAATGAATGATTTTTTACGACCTTATCTAGATTTATTTCTTATTGTTTATTTGGATGATACATTGGTTTATAGAGATACATGGGAGGAGCACATATCACATATTATGTAGGTATGGAGACTCTGAAAAAGCACCAACTGCTGGTCAATCTCAAGAAATGTGAGTTTTCTCGGTAGTATTTGTTGTATTTGGGGTATGCCATCGGTGGAGTGGAGATCAAGATAGATCCTGCAAAGATGGAGGCCATCATGAAATGGCCAATTCCTACAAATGTCACTGAATTTAGGATTTTTTTTGGGCCAGCAAAATACTTCTAGAAGTTCATAGCTTCATTTTCAGTGGTAGTTGCACCACTCCACACCATAAAAACCATTGGTAAGAGTTTCTAGTGGGGGAATAATCAACATAAGGACTTTGATGAGCTGAAAATAAACATCATTCAAGCACCAATGCTTGTGCAACCAAATTTGTAGAAGCCTTTCGAATTGGAGATATATGTAAGTGGGTATTCCATGGAAGTTGTTCCGATGTAGAGAGGAAGGCCCCTCTCCTATAATTCTAAAGTATTTCAATGGGACGTTATCAACTACCCTACCTACGACAAGGATCTCTTTTCCTTGGTACAAGTTGTCAAAAAGTGGAAGGATTATCTGATGGGAAAGGAGACCATCATCCAAATAAATCACCAACCACTATAGTATTTGCAGGCCCAGAGTAAGCTACAACAAACCAAGCATTACAAGTGGATTGTTTTTTTACATCAATTTCATCTAGTCATCAAGTATAAGAAGGGTAGCACAAATAAATTGGAAAAAAATATTTCACGACCACCCACATCCAATATTACATCTTTGGGAAATCTGATGCACATGAAACGTTTTACCCATGATGCATACAAAGAGGCATATACAGAAGATGAGGACTTCAAGGAGGTGTTTCAGCAGCTACAGAGACAAATTCATATAGAAGAAGGTGATGGAAAGGATAACTATAATTTCTAGAATTTTTTACTCTACAATCTTGACAAGATATATGTCCCTAAAGGTGAACGATTGTAGCTAATGAGAGAGCCTCACGCCTCCAAGGTTGCGAGACATTTTGGTGTTGGGAAGATAGTTGTCAATTTACAAAGGTATGTGTACTAGCCCAGAATGCAATAAGATGTAGCATAGTATATTAAAGGGTGTATAATTTTTTGTACCAACAATCCCAATAATATGAAGCAAGGTCTATACCATGCCTTACCTATACCCACTCAACCTTGGGAAATCATTTCCATGGATTTTGTGGGAGGTTTACCAACCACACGGAAGGGACATGACTATTTATTTGTGGTAGTTGATAGGTTCAATAAAATGTGCATTCTCATGCCCTGTAAAAATAACATCAAGGGATAGGAAGCAACAAACGTGTTAATTGAAAAGGTCTGTGTGAAATTTGGGATACCAAGGAGCATCATCTCAGATAAGGATACCTGATTTCTTAGTGCATTTTGGACTATATTGTGGGAGAAGATGGAAACTAAGTTGAAGAGGTCTACAACATTCCATCCATAGATAGATGGGATGATAGAAGTAGTCAATGGGACTTTGGTGCAACTTTTGAGGGCTTACAATAAGAAGCATCTTAATCCCTGAGATGAAAATTTGATCTATATACAACACTCTTATAATACAACAGTCCACACTTCTATTGGTAAGTCACCTTTTGAAACTTGCTTTAGGTATTTCCCACATTCACCCTTAGATGTTGTATATGAAAAACAAGAGGAGTGAGGGAGGACCTCATGAGAGATGCATTAAAAGAATAATTTTTTTTTGAGAAGATCAGGTAGATCAATTTGCAAGTACAAGATACATTGAATAAGTCACAGGAAAAGTATAAGGCTAGGAATGACCAACATAGAATAGAGAGAACATTTAGAGTGGGAGACAAAGTATGGTTACATATGAATAAGGAAAGGCTATAGGGTCATGGTAAGAAGATCAAAGCTTTGTGGTGTTAACACTCTGTAATTTTCCCAAGGATGTGATGGCAGTCACAGAGGCAACATCAAAACCACTTTGAGTCTTGGATCTATCCCTCGAAGACTCAGAGAGGGATCTCTCTATTCGCTTTAACTTGGTTTGTATGGAATAGATGTTAGGCTAGCTATGAAAGTATGGGGTTGGGGTTTATTGAAATATTTAGATGAGGGTTTGGTTGACAACAGAGGAAAAGGCCATTGGGCAGAATGGAGTCAACAAGTTAAAATTGATGAATGAATAAATAACTAAGAACATTGGTAACCAGGCAAGGCAGCCATGATAGTGGATCTGAATATTTTGTAAGATGGAAAAGAAGAATGGGTTAAGAATCATCTCAAATGCAGAGCAGCGTTCATCTGAATTCTACATTCAATTTGTAGAAGAAAACATAAACATTGCTTTAAGCTAAATCAGGGTGTACAAGACAAATCCTGATTATATTTTTCTTATAAAAAATGATGGAAGAAAACCATATGAGAAAAACATGAAAATGACAGTTTACATCAGAAAAATTCACCACAAATCATGACACAAGAATCTGGAAATCCAGTGTCTTAATATTCATTCCAAATCACTTCAACCCGTTGATCATCTTGACAAAACATAAAGTGTTTCTAGATTATATTCCCCTCTCTGGTACCTCCAGGTCGAACCTCTTTACATTAAAATCCTTTGAATAAATAGGATAGACCTCCCCATAAGTTTCAGAAGTTGGTTTCAACCGCCTCAGTAGAAAATAGCCATAAATCCCAAAAAATCTGGAACTGTCCACCATGAATTTTTTGTCCGAAGCATGAACAAACTGGGATAGAGGCACCCTCAAAAAAGACAAGTTACTCACATTTGATCTGATGGTCAGAGGCGGATTCGGAGCTGGACAGTGGTAATAATTCCCAAGGTAGTTAAATTTGAATGATGGAAGTAATTCCCAAAGGACAAAGGGGAAGAAAAAGTAGAAGAGAGAGAGAGAAAAAGATGTTAATATATCTCGTTATCCATAACATCTGAAAGTATTAAGCGTGGTGATAAAGTCATTCATTCAGAATGCTACATAAAGAATATAGCCAGAGATGATGGAATAGAGACCTAGGATGTAGAGAATCGGGACATAGGGAATACAATAGATGCCCTTTCTCATCTAGATTCTATTTAATCAATATATGTAAATAAAATCTCATATACATCCAGGAGAAAGGACGAGACTAATTTAGCAAAAGGAGTTAGAACACATCTTTTCTCTTCAATCTTGCAGAAAAATGAGGATTTTAATTAGTATATGGGCATGTTTTTGGACCAAAATCCCACTTCAGTTTATGAAATTTGCCTCCAGATTGTCGTAACAGCTCCCGCAAAATTATGATTGTAACGGAAAAGTGAAAAAATGGAAAAAAGATTTTCGAGATGTCTTCGATTCTACCTTCATTGGCACCCGGTGAAAAAATTAAAATTGGTTTTTTTTCAGCCCGTTTTGAGAAAAACCTCTCTCGGTTTAAAATTCATCTCCATTTCAGATCGTTTGAAAGAAAGACTATGCAGAAATGAAGAGCAAAAATGGTAAGAAAAATAAGGAAAGTAGTTTTTGGGATGGGTGGTATTGCGGACCCCCGATGTGGTGTGGTTTTTGGGGGGTCCGGCTGGAATAATGAGGGTGACACTGTCCAGGGGGTAGTTTTTAAAAACCACCATTAGGATTCGTTAAGTTTCAGATAATTGAGGGGGGTCTGGAATTTTAATAATCCGTTGATTTAAATGTTTGTGAGTGTATGCGTGGATGTGGGTAGGACTTATGATATTCTAGGTTTGTTTTATTGCATTTTATTTTGTTTACTTTATATTGTTTTGTTTGTTTGTTTTTAATTTATTTTGTTATGTTTTGTTTCACGTTTGGTTTTGTTTTAATATGTTTTTTATATTTTGTTTTTTTTTATTTTATTTAATTTGTTTGTGTTTTTTGTTTTAATAGTTTTATTACTTCTTTTTTTGTTATATATTTTGTTTTATTTAATGTTTCATTTTATTATATTTTATTGTTAATATTATATTGTTTTTACTTTGTATTAATGTTTATTCACAACAAACTAACCTAGTTATTAACAACTTCTTAATTATTAATTATTAATTAATTAGTGTGAATTAAGTGTATTAACTAAGTCTAACATAGATCTACCTATACTAGAATTTAATTATTAACATTATTAACCTATTGATTGTTCTTTTGTTTACCCTAAGTTTATTTATTAGGTGAAGATGGAGTGTTGGTGAGAGGTAGTCAACATGGAATGAGACGAGGAGAGAAGAGTAGCATGGATAGGAAAGGATACAACGGGTGATAGAGTTAGAGAGAAATGAATGGAGGGAAAGCGAGAGATCAAACCAAGCCAAGCTCGTCATCAGAGAGAAACACCAAATCAACGATTCGAAGAATCAAATTTTATAGTTATGGGTCCCAACATAGGATCCCACACAGGGGATGGAAATGTCAGGAGTGTCAAGAACCGAACTCTAAACATGTATTGATTTATTCTTTGGGCCATGGAATCACTGCAGCTACAATGTTTGAACTAGCTCAGATTTGACTGGAAAGTGAACTAGATACTATCAAATGCAAACTCTACTGGAAATCATACAATACTGAAAAGATGCTCAAATGAATAAGCTTATTCAAAAATCCTACCTACCCTACACTAAAACCAATTTCATCGACAATGATACAATAATGCCAATGCATCAAGTCAAGTAGTTGTTGAGGACAGGAGGACTATTTGACTACTTTTCGTTATCCATTAAAAAGCATAGCTTGACCTTTTACCCATAGACTCAAAGCTGTGAGAGTTTAAAGGTACTTCTTGAAAGCGTGATTGATATTTACCATAGAGACCCTCGACAATATTGAAGCACAAAAGTACTATTAGAGATAGATTGAGGCTCTACAGTGAAAAATTTTCTCCATATAGGTATCTATAGGATCAAGGATGAAAATGACATGTTCCTTGATTTTTGGATTTTGCCAAGTAAGCAACATGCTCTAGCATTGTATCTATGTTATTTTCATCCCATGCATTTCGACATGGCTACAAGCTGCTTTGATGGGCTTTGTGGTGTGACTTATTTGGAAAAGACAATGAAAGGTGCCCTAATCATGTCAATATCTTATAGCGTTTTATCCATAGTTGGATGATGGAAGACTTTGACAGCTTACCGGTCATCCAACACATCGGACAATGGATCGTAGAAATTGAACTAAGCTGTTGCGTGGTTCCAGCACATAGCTTCTTGATTTCTGTGTATTTATCCTTTAGCATATACTCAAGATTCTTTTTCAAAAGCTGAAATGAATTAAAGCATAATGGTACAGAGTTGTTTTGGATTAACTTAGAATTTGCCTCAGACCTTAATCTTTCCTCTGAAATTAGAAAATCAAAGTTGGTAAATGGCAACAACTCTAGATTTAGAACAACCTCAGCAACATCAGCACTAGCTTCTTCACCTAGTTGATCAGAAAATTCCCCTCTCTACTATTGACAACTCTGACATCTTCACCTAGTTGATCAGAAAATTCTCCCTCTCTACTATTGACAACTTGCTTACAATTTCCTCTCAAAAATTGAAAAGAAGAGAAACATAAGGGCAAAGATTTTTCCCTTACTCTGAAATTTTTTGCCTCTTCCTCGTCGCGGTCATGACTGTTGTGCAAGGGATGATTGTCATATCTGAACTGTAAATGTTCTTTTTCCTGCCAACAACATGTTGCTGGTTGTTTTGAACAGTCGACATTTATTTCAACCTCTTGATCATCATCATATTGGTCATACTTGGGTAAATTATCCAAGTAGGGAATGTCATCAAACATGCACATCATATCAGTTGGTTGTTCCTCAACAAGTTGGGATGGAGCTTCATCTTTGACTGTGTTGTGAATCGAATACATGAAAGAATCATTATTCAAACCATGGTACCAAGGATGAGCAGCAAAATGTTTGGGAACTTTGACATTTTCTTTCTCTGAAATCAATGGACCATGATGTCATTGGACGACAAGCTCATCTTTCCTATTGATCCTTTGCATCATCTCTTCCATGGCACTGGCCAAAATCTCTAGTTTATCTTCTGATGACTTCAGCTGCTCCTTTTCTTTGTCCTTTAACTTTGACCTTTTGATCAACAAGTTGGTCTCCACATCAACTACAATGATCTCCATTTCTTCAAGGCTTGCAGTGTTCCTTTCTCTTAATTGGAATGCCATCTCAGGATCAAAGGCATCTGGGAAATGCAGGTGGGATGATCCCGGGGGTGGCTTTATATCAACAGGCATTGCATGATATACCTTATTGAACCTTGATGAAAACTGTTGTATTGTTTCCCCTGACTATCTTTTCAAATGGTCATACTCTTCCAAGATGAGAAAAACATTTCTCGTGATCACCCACCTATCTAAGAAAACTTGCATGAACTGCTGAAATTTTTTTATGCTTGCAGCTGGAAAGTTCTTAAACCAATCTTTAACTTTACCTCCCAAAGATAGGGAAAACATTATGATGTAGACATCATGATCTTCTACCTCAAAGAGGTCAAGAAAATCCTCAAGACTTTGGATATGTTTTTCAGCAGTAATATTGACATTCTCTCCATCAAACCTGGGTAGATTATTGATGTAATTGACAGGGAGGTCATGGAGAAAAGGAGGCAAATCTAGAGGCTTGTATCGGTCTGGGAATTTTGCAAGCACGGGAGATGAAGCAAGGGGCTTACAACCATCCATAGGTTTAGAAAGAGTAGGAGATAAAGCAGGAGGCTTATGTCTCACTAGGGTTTCTATAGGTGCATCTGGGATGTGCATAGGTGTATGAGTATGTACATAATCTGCAATTGGGGATATGATCTCTTGAGGCTCATCAATTAACAGATGGTCAAAGTAATCTTCAGCAATATACTTTTGATCAAGCTTAGAAAAAGACAAGACATAATTGCAGATAAAACAAATGATGTCTTGAATGCAATTTGAGCTTGAGTACCTGGTCTTTCTAGGCTGCTTGGCCATGCTTCAAATTCTTCCTCCAGTGGAGTCTTTGAGCTGGCACTGTCTGGAGCTGATTTGGAGTCACCGGGTGAATGATCTCAGCCTTCTTGTGTCTGGTCACTGTCCACCATCAATGATCAGATCTGGATCTTTGAAGTGTACTACTGGGGAAAGTCCCCAGCGGAGTCGCCACTATGTTAACACTCTATAATTTGCCCAAGGATGTGATGGCAGTCACAGAGGCAACATCAAAATCACTTCGAGTCTTGGATCTAGCCCTCCAAGACTCAGAGAGGGATCTCTCTATTTTCTTTAACTTGGTTTATATGGAATAGATGTTAGGCTAGCTATG